>PVIC010006208.1:0-55019 GCA_004025085.1 Thryonomys swinderianus | reverse complement strand
CCTATAATCCCAGCAGTCAGGAGGCAGAGGCAGGAGGATTGCTGAGTTTGAGGCTTGCCTGAGCTACATAGTGAGCTCAGGGCCAGCCTGAACTACAAAGCAAGACCCTGTCTCAAAAAAAAAAAAAAAAAACATTAACTGCAAACCCAATCAAAGCTTAACCCTAGCTCTGCCCTTCTCTTCTTTTTTCTTCCAGTACCAGGGATCGAACTCACAACCTTGTGCTTACAAGGCAGGCGTGGGGCCACTGAGCTAAATTCCCAGACTGCTAGCCCTTTTTTATTTTGAGTGAGGATCTCCCTAAGTCACTGTTAAAATTTAAGTCTAAATGTCTCCCAAATAAGTCATGGTTTAGATCTAAACTGTCCCGCAAAAGTCTCATGTGTTTGAAGGGATTGGATCATGGCACTAGTTTATGAGTTCTTAGAAGATGAACCTGGTGGAAAGACAGCCAGCTACCAGGTAGTGATCTGGAAAAATACATTCTTTTTTTTTTTTGTTTTTTGAGACAGGGTCTCGCTTTGTAGTTCAGGCTGGCTCTGAGCTCACTATGCAGCCCAGGCAAGCTTTGAACTCAGCAGTCCTCCTGTCTCTGCCTCCTGAGTGCTGGGACTACAGGTGTGAGCCACCACACTCGGCTATATTCTTTTTTTGAGAGAGGGTCTTGCTATGCAGTTCAAATTGACCCTGAACTCACTGTGTAGCCCAGACTGACATCAAATTTGTAGTGAGTGCTCTCTTGGGCAGCACATATACAAATTTGTAGTGAACCTCCTGGCTCAGCCTCCCAAGTTCTGAAATTACAGGAGTGATCCACTATGCTTGGCCTGAGAGAGTATATTCTTATCCTGGGTCCTCCCTTTTCTCTCTGCTTCCTGGCTGCCGCGGTTTGACCAGCTTTCTTTCAACATTTCTTTTCTGCTTTGAAGCTGCCCCACTATGGTTTAACCCACAAGCTAAAATAAACCTACTTTAAGTTTCAGGTATTGAGTATTTTGTATCAGTGATGAGAAAGTGACTAATATGGTCACTAAATTGCCCAGGCAGGGTTCAAACTTTTTTGTTTTGTTTTGTTTTGTTTGTTTGTTTTGAGACAGGGTCTCGCTTTGTAGTTCAGGCTGGCTCTGAGCTCACTATGTAGCCCAGGCAAGCCTCGAACTCAGCAATCCTCCTGTCTCTGCCTCCCGAGTGCTGGGGATGACAGGCGTGAGCCACCACGCCTGGCTGGGTTCAAACTTTTGATCTTCCTGCCCTAGCCTTCCACAATGCTGAAATTACAGGTATGCACAGCTTCTAAGGTATTTATTTGCTTATTTAGAAAGTAGTTATTTTTCATTAAACATATTATTTAATGTTAAAATGCCTAGTTTATTATATTTTAGTGAATTTTTAATAAATTTCTCTGTGCTCTGAGGGACCTTCAACTACTTTTAAAAGTATAAAGGGTTTGCTAGGCACAGTGGCACCCACTTATCATCCCTATACTTGGGAGCCTGAGGCAGGAAGGTCGCTGTGAGTTCGAGGCCAGCCTGTACTATATAGCAAGACACGTGTGAAGAGATCAAAACTAAATGGTATAATGGGATACTGAGGACAAGCAACATTGTATAACCTCTTTCATTCTCTGGCTAACCGGCTTCTTCATATCAGTTCTGGTCTTTTCTTCAAAAGCGGGTTTCACTGTGCTCTTCTATTTTTCATTACCCTCTATTCCCTTCTTATTTTAAATAGAACCTTTTGTATCTCTTCTTCTTTTGCTTTGTCCTTCCAAGTTCCCTCTGCAGGTTTTGTGGAGCTGTACCTTTCTGGATCTCGAAGAGGTCACTGAGCACTGTCATGTGAACTGGAACATCAGTCCACAAGCCTTGGGGCTTGTGGGAAGCCTCCCTCCTCTTGGGGTCCATTAGTTTCTCATCCGTTCTTTGTTAGCATTTCTCCTTCACCTGGAGAGCCCTCAATCCCAGCGCAGACATGGCCAGCACACAAGGCAAGTCTGCGTCCTCAGCCCCAGTCTGTGGGGCTGGCACTGCCTCCTGCAGATGTGAACTGCCCAGTGGGTACTGGTGTCCGGCAAGTGTCTTTTGAGACCACCTACTGTTAGATCTTCAGCTCTTGGAATCCCTGGTTAAGCTGGAAAATCCAGTGCAGTTCTCTTTGGGTACGGCAGCTGGTCCTGGCCCCTTTTCCTTCCATCTCTGCTGATGTCTGCCTCTAGCAGGGAAGCACACAAAGCAGCCAGCCTTCTCCCTCTCAAAACTGCAGTCTTTGTTGCTTTAAAGAGAGCAGGAACAAGTAGATGAAACCAGGCTGAGCCTGACCTAGAAGATAATTCCTATCCAGGCGATAAAGGGATTGAATAAAAACAGAGCTACTTCCTTCCTTTCTGGGCCTGTCTATCCTGTCCCAGCTCAGAGAGGGCAGCAGAGATGGTGTGAAACCCAAGAATGCTCCTGTGAATACGTCCTCATGGACAAAGCAGTTGCAAACATTTGGCCTGGTCTTTGGTCGGAGGGCTGTTGCCAGGTGTCCTGTTGGTGAGAGCCTCCCAGAGCCCCGAGGGGATGCTGTGAGCAGATATCACGTGTATCAGTTCCACATTTGTACTCATCTGAGAGTCCTTGGAACCAGTAGCAATGGCTTGATGCAAATCCATCCCACGTTTTTCCTCTTTTGTCTGCCCAGGGAATAACTATCTCTGGTTCAGGCTTGCCATGCTCCATCAGTAACTATGGTTGCCTTTTGAGTGTCTTCCAAAAAAGCCTTTTCCCTGCCAAAAGAGAGAAAACCAATCTCATCTGGCCAGCCCTAAAAGCTGACATTGTAGGTGTCACAAACCATCCTGTGCAGCCTCCAGCGGAGGAGAGTTCAAACCACAGCCCCTGCAGACTCTGGTCCCCGGAAGGCTGTCATGTGGCTCCTGCATGATGTTTCTTAGTGAATGCCTTTGCTTCCTTGCCTGTTTCATGTGACAAACAGAGAAGCCACTTTACAAGTGTCTTACCCTAACTCAGGTATTTACATAGGGGCTCTTCATTCCACCAGCCCTGTGTGTATCTCTGCAAATATGCTCAGCCTCCCTGCATGCCTCCAGGCCCATAAGTGCCATTCCCCAACTGTAAATTTGTTTTACAGGCATGGGGCCATGGAGAAGGAGGCCTGCCTCAGAGCACTGGGGGCCCGGCTATCTGCTGCCGCTGCCCCCTCCCACTGCAGACTTGGTGGAGAGGAAGCAGTGGGTTTTATAACTGGTGTTTTTGGGTCTCACTTTGTAGTTCAGGATGGCCTTGAACTCACTATGTAGCCCAGGCTAGCCAGCCTCCTGCCTCTGCCTTCCAAGTGCTGAGATTACAGGCAGGAGCCACCATACCTGACATTGTGCTTGGTGTGTGGTACTGATTACTGGTGGGTGTAAGTCACTACGCCCAGCATTGTGATATGTGGTTACCGGGGATCGAACTCGGGATAGATGCTGGAACCACTGAACTAAATCCCTGGCCTGAAAAAAGATTTTTTTTTTTTTTTGAGACAGGGTCTCGCGTTGTAGTTCAGGCTGGCCCTGAGCTCACTATGGTGCCCAGACAAGCTGCCGCGAACTCAGCAATCCTCCTGTCTCTGCCTCCCGAGTGCTGGGATTACAGGCGTGAGCCACCACGTCCAGCATTGTGGTATGCAGTGTTGATTGTTGGTGGGCGTGTCTCCACGCCCAGCATTATATGTGGTTACCGGGGATCGAACTCAGGTCCTTGTGCTTGCGAGGCAGGCGCCGGAACCACTGAGCTAACCCTCTGGCCCTGAAAAAAGATTTTTAAAAATGCCTTGCACATGTAAAATGACACAGAATGTAAGTATGTACGCAGAACTTAAGGATGGGGGAGTCATGTGTCTTAGGTGGTTCATCCTCCCTCCTAATCATAGCAGAAGTTTGCATTCAGCCTCTGATGTTTTGGGACTTTGTTCCAAGTACTCAGAAACTAAGAAGGCACATGTTCATCCTCCTCCCTCAGGAGGAACAGTGCTCTAGAACAATACCTCGTCTGCTTCTTCTTAGACCATCAAAGATTCTCCTTCTACCCTGCCCAGGTCGGCTACTCCTCAAGTGTCTGACCTGAACCTGGACATATCTCATCAAGGGACAGGAGGCCCCACCCAGAGCTGTGTCCCATCAGGTGTCATCAGGCATCTGGGGGCACAGTGAGTATCCTCAGGGCCAAAGCCAGCAGCCAGGAACATGAGGTCTTTCTAGGATTCAGCCTTTGCAAGTTAGCAAAACATGGTGTGCTGCTTTGAGGCTGACACATACCTTGGCAGGACCAGTGAAGCTTCTTCCCAGAGCTGGAAGTCCCCAAGGCCAGGCTGACCTCCAGGCTGCAGTTTGGGCTGGAAGAGAGGCCATATGGTGGGTGTGGTGGCCTCCTGGGGCAGTCTCCTTCCATCCAAGAGCCAGTGCCGTAAGAAGCAGGCTGACCCTTAGGCCACATCCACTGTTGGGACCCAAAGAGAGTGCGGGCGGCAGCTTCCTCAGGCCCTGGATCCCTTGCATTCCTCCCTCTATTCACATCAAGAGGGAATGATGACTCCCTCACTGCCTCAGTCTCACATGTGTTTACTGTCAACATTAGACAACCCGCTGGCCATTTAAAAGTGGATTTCTGACCACTGAAGCTTTACTTTTGCAAAGCAGGGTTAGACCTAAGTTTGGAAAATAAAATACTGAGCCTAAAAGCCAAAACAGGTAGTCCTGCTATAAAGTTCCGTTTTTTGGCCTAGAAAGCCAGTTTCACGAATATTTCCTTTCTAATAATTTCCCAAGCTTAGGCTCTACTTCTGTCTTGTGAGGGTTTACATATTTTATTTTAGGATCAGAAGGCTAAGAAACATAAAAGTCCTCTGCAGATAAATTAGCAATTGAGTAGCACCTAAAGCTAATTTTGACCCCATCATGCAGGAGATAGAAGATCCCACTCCAGAGCGCCCCCACCCCCAATATCTGTGTGACCTTGAGCTACCTGCCTCTCTCCGATCTCTAGTCTCCCGCTCCTTCAGTGACCCAGGCATGACCCGGGCTTAGTGCCCAAGCAGCAGCCTCAACAAACGACTTTACCGCTCCTGGCTGTTCTAAGGGGGCTGTGACATGAGGGCACCTGGAGCTATCCATGTTCTTGCATTCCGAAGTGTCCCTCGGGGCTAGGAGGCACCACAGCCTGTCACTGTCACATTGAGGGGCCCATGTGGATGGGAGACCCCAGAGCAGAGGGTTGAGGGCACCGCATGTAGCTCAGTGGTAGAGCACTTGCCTAGCCCCAAACCACCAGAATAGAAGGAAAGCCTTGGTGGCTTCCTTGATCTGCCCCCAAGACCCTGATGATGGCTGCAGTGGAATACCTGAAGCAATGACCTGGCAAATAACCTTTACCAGTGCTTAGATGTCTTCTTGCTTTTCTTACCAAAAGCACAGTGCATCCCACACAGATATGCATGGACATTTGCCCAAAGATATCCTAGAAATCCTAGATTTGCCTGAGGGTTGGGCTGGTGAAATTTTGTCTATCTGTATTGTGAATCACTGTGCAGGCTTTTTAAAAGTCAGCCAGTTTGAGCCAGGCATGGTGGCACACATCTATCATCTCAGCTCTCTGCCAGGTTGAGGCAGTTTAGCATAACTCTGTTCAAACTGAGGAAATATATTTTTTTAAAAGCCTAGGGATGCAGCTCAGATGACAGCCCTGGATTATTCCATTCTCAGTGCTCAGCACCCCCCCACACACACACACAAAATCAGGCAACTTTCTTTGTGAAGCTTGACTAAAACCTTCAAAGAAATGCTAGGTGAGGGCTAGAGGGTTAGCTCAGTGGTTCTGGTGCCTGCCTCGCAAGCGCAAGGTCCTGAGTTCAATCCCCAGTAACCACATACAATGCTGGGCGTGGAGACTCATGCCCACCAACAATCAATACCGCATACCACAGTGCCAGGCGTGGTGGCTCACGCCTGTAATCCCAGCACTCGGGAGGCAGAGACAGGCGGATTGCTGAGTTCGAGGCTTGCCTGGGCTACATAGTGAGCTCAGAGCTAGCCTGAACTACAAAGCGAGACCCTGTCTCAAAAAAAGAAAAAAAAAAGAAATGCTAAGTGAGGCAAGCAGGATGCACATACCCATTTTATATACACACTTGTAAGCACACAAACATGCACACATTTATGAATGTGTTCTATACAAAGCAGAAATGGCAATGTCTCTGGATAGGAGCCTGCAAGGACAATTAATTTTCATTGTGAACACTTCACACTCTCTTTTACTGCTGATGAATACATTCTATTCTTTCCTTTAAGTTTTTCAGTAAAGAAAGCAAACATTAGTCTGGGCATGGTGGTGCATGCCTGTACTCCCACCCCCTGGGAGGCTGAAGCAGGAGGATTAAAAATTTTTTTTTTTTTTTGCTTTTGAGACAGGGTCTTGCTTTGTAGTTCAGGCTGGCCCTGAGCTCACTATGGTGCCCAGGCAAGCCGCAGTGAACTCAGCAATCCTCCTGTCTCTGCCTCCCGAGTGCTGGGATTACAGGCGTGAGCCACCACGTCCGGCATTGTGGTATGTGGTGTTGATTGTTGGTGGGCATGTCTTCACGCCCAGCATTCTACGTGGTTACTGGGGATCGAACTCAGGACCTTGCACTTGCGAGGCAGGCACCGGAACCACTGAGCTAACCCTCCGGCCCAGGAGGATTACAATTTTGAGGCCAGCCTGACAACTCAGGGAGATGCTGTCTCACCATTTTAAAACACAAAATCCCCTTTTATAAAGAGGGCTCAGTGGTTGGGAGTGGCCCTGGGTTTAACCTCCCGTACCAAGGGAAATGACAGAAAGGAAGTCCTGGCTTTGGGATCTAACCTTAGACTTCAAGCAGAGCTTGACTGTGTGCTGTGAGATCTTGGGCACTCCTCAGTTTCTTCCTCCTCAAAGTGGGAATAATGCTGTGCCTGCCATGTTGGGCCACTGTGGAGATTAGAGATAACATGTAGGAGTTTAGCACAGGGCCTGGCACCCATTAAGCTTCCTTGGCACCCATTCATGGCACCACTTAAGCTATTTTTGATCAAACCCAAGCTTGTTGTCCATTTGACCACAGGCCCAGAGCACTGACAGAATCATTAAGGTCATTCCTTGAAGAGCCAGTGTTGGTATTGCTTTTAATATTTTATTACCTGGCAGCATCTCCTGGAAAACACTCCCTTGTGTCTTCTTCCTGTGCCTGACCCAAGCTGCTATTAACAGTCCCCAAAGCTGCCTTTTAAAGTGCGCTGCTCCGTGAGATTTCCCAAACTCCCACTCAGCAACCAAGGGTGATGTGTGGATGGGCAAACACCCTTTTCTCCTTGAGCTTTTACTGTGGGTGTGAGGACAGGGCTCCTGCTGCCAACAGTGTGGGAAAGACTCTTGCAGCCGTTATGCGTCTGACTCTGATCCAAGCCCTGGTCCTTTGCAGCTAAGCATGCCCTAAACTTCATCAACACTGTAACCGCTCTGCCAGCTGCCATTTACCCTTTATGCAATGTTGGTCACAGATCAACAGTTCAAGCCCAGCCTGGGCAATTCAGCAATTTAGAGACACCCTGTGTCAAAAGTTTAAAGTGGCACCGGAGGGTTAGCTCAGTGGTTCCAGCGCCTGCCTTGCAAGCGCAAGGTCCTGAGTTCGATCCCCAGTAACCGCATACAATGCTGGGCGTGGAGACTCATGCCCACCAGCCATCAATACCACATACCACAGTGCCGGGCGTGGTGGCTCACGCCTATAATCCCAGCACTCGGGAGGCAGAGACAGGAGGATTGCTGAGTTGGAGGCTTGCCTGGGCTCCATAGTGAGCTCAGGGCCAGCCTGAACTACAAAGCGAGACCCTGCCTCAAAAAAAAAAAAAGTTTAAAGTGAAAAAGGTCTGGGGATGTAACTCAGTGCAAAGGCCTTTGAATTCATAACCCAGTACACCCCCCACACACACACACTCACCAATACCCCACTTCAGACCTAGAGTTGTATGTCCTACTTGAGATCCTGTTACCCATCCAAGTACTAACCAGGCCCTGTGCTGCTTAGCCGCTGAGATCAGACAAGACCAGGTGGAACGGCCATAGACTGACTTGTCTCTCATTAGGAAGTCAGCACTAGAGTGTATCCCACCATCTGATGGAGCCTGGCCTTGACTGCCATGCTCTCGGGTGTCCTCATCTGCCAGCCCAAAGGGTATGGGTGGCTTTTGGCCAGGTGACTGCCTGGGCAGGCAGCATCCCTCTGGTTCTGCCTGCTGGGGGCTGTGAAATAGGCACC
This sequence comes from Thryonomys swinderianus, assembly GCA_004025085.1. NCBI lineage: Eukaryota > Metazoa > Chordata > Mammalia > Rodentia > Thryonomyidae > Thryonomys > Thryonomys swinderianus. The sequence continues at coordinate 46,703 of PVIC010006208.1, read as the reverse complement.
AGAGAGACAGTGTGGCCCCGAGGCCCGGGGAAGGATCTTGGAAGCTGAGTTGGAATGCTTTGAATGGCCCAGTGGACTTGGACCATGCCTGAAGGGTAGCAGGGACCCTTCCTGTCCCAGGCATCTGAGACTGCTGTACTCATACACAGCCACAGGGAAAGGGAGGCCAGCCTCCTGAGAAGGGATGGGATGGAACTCCTGCCACCATGTACTGTGAGCTTGGAGGGCTGAATAAACATAGAGCAAATGAAATGGCCAATCCTTAGACCTCACATGCCCTTAGATCATCACAAGAAAACTGAGCTACTTTTCATAATTTCTGTTATTTTCAAGGGTAGAGAGCAGGTTCTTGCCATTTGGAAAATTATTTGTCCTCATTCTAAAGCAATATTGGGGCTGGGGATGAAGCCCAGGGGCAGAGCTCTTGCATAGCACACTCGAGACCCTGGGCTCAATACCCACCACCACAACTAAAAGTAAAAAATTTTTAAAACCCTCGCTGTACCTCATGCCATGTGCCTTCTTGATTCCCTTTATGCTTCCCATTTACTCTGAATAAAACCCAAAAGCCTTACCTCAACCTTCACAGTCCTATGAAATCTGGTCCCCACTAACTCTCTGTCCCCCTCTCCTAACACTCTCCCCTTTTCTTCCTTAAGCCGTACACACTTCCTTCTGGCTCCTCATGACCTCTGCCTTACTGTCTCTTTTGCCTCAGTGGTCTGCCCTACGATCCCAGCATAGTTCATTCCTTGCTTCTTCTCGATCTCTGCTTGAGTGTGGCCTTTTTAGAAAAGCCTTCCTGGGCTGGGGGTGCAGCTCAACGGTAGAGCACTTGCTTTGCATGCCTAAGACCTTGGGTTCCATTGCTGCACTACCAAAATAACTTTCCAGATTGCTTTCTCCTCTCACAGCCTCCCTACCACACTCTATACTTACTATATTTTATTTCTATGTAATATTTAGCTGACATGGTTTAGTATGGTCATCTGTCTAGACAGAATCTGTTTTCCCCAGATTTTATCTTACTGACTCTGAATCTCCAGTGCAGAACAGTACCCAGCTGGACATGATGGCACACATATGTCATCCTAGTACCTGGTAGGCTGAAGCATGAGGATCGCCACAAATTGAAGGCCAGGCTGGGCTCCAAGCAACACTCTGTGTCAAAAACAAACAATCTTGTATGTGGCATATAGCAGGAACTCAAGAAATTTTAAAAAAAATTGTTGGGGGTGAAAGTGTATTTGAATGGGAGAGCACTTGCCTAACATGTCCACGACCCTTGACCCTCGTGCTGGAAAAAAATCCCCCAAAATCTGGTGATCAAATAAGTGGATTTAACCAGTGCAATTGTTCAGGCCGTCCCACCCTGGGTATTCTTTCCAAGTGAGATGTGATTGGCATGAATTTCCAAAATAAGTAGAATTGGACCTGTCACCATCATGGGTCCTGAGCCTCTGCCCTTTAGCATCTGCACCCTCAGGCTGGGCTTCCTATGGGAAGAGAAGGCCCAGCCCTGTGGCTCTGCCACAGGGCAGAGGATGGAGGCCTCTTCTGTGGCCTAGAGCTCACTGAGAAAGTGCAATGTGGAAGCCCTGGTTAGTGCAGCTCTTACTTCTCAGATCAGGAGCTAAGTGTCTGTGCATCATGACACTCCAAGATAGAAGTAGACTCCCATTTCTCAGACTTTCAAAACATTCTTTTTCTGGTGAACCATTTTCTGGGATTTGTGTTTCTGGGGACACATTTTGGGTCTTGTAAAACACTGGGTATTACACCCAGGGCCTTCAGTCCAAGCTATAGCTACATGCCAGCCCTGTATGTTAATTTAACTTTTGAGACAAGGTCTTAGAAAGTTATCCAGACTGGGCTTGAATTTACAATCCTCCTGCCTCAGCCTCTGAGTAGCTGGGACTACAGACACGTGCACCACCATCCAAGGCCAATGGATGCATTTTAGATCACACTAATTTCACCCTTTTTTAAATACCAGCTGGTAGATGTAGAAGTTGGGGTGAAATTTTAATTGCTTAGCTATATTTTTAACTTTCCTATTTCAGTCTTTAAAAAAATACAACTCACAAGTCACCACATTTGCCCCCTTTCATTCCTCACTAGTTGCCAGGCCCCTCCTCTCATACTCACCCCATGTTATTCCCTCTCCGATGTTTGCCTGGAACTGTCTCTCCCTCAGTAGACCGCAGGCAGCTGGGGAGTAGGTGAGCACCTCCCGTCCTGCCCCACCTTTCCCATGAGGCCACGCACTGCCACTGCCTGCCGCTGCCTGGGACGGTCAGACGCTGCAGCATTGCTACTTTTTATTACTCCAGGTGCTAAATAAATCCTCGGTGCCTGAGCCTGGAGTCAAACACATTTATCCTGTCACCAGTCCAATTCCGTGAGGCTGGGGGAGAGCCCGAGGCGCTGGGGTGCAATAAATCTGCTCGTGGGGCTCCACCCACTTCTCCACCTAGCAGATGTGGTAGCTGGGAGCCAGGGCTGGAAGGGCTGGGAGCAGGGCCAAGCTGAAGAGCACACAGCGCGAGGCAGGAGCCAGACTGCCCTGGAAGGGCCGCCTCAGAAGCCTGCCCTGCACTGCCCTGCCCTGCCCTGCCCTGCCCTGGAGGACAGTCGCTTTCAGCAGTGGTTTCCAGAGGGCACGGGAATCCCCAGCTGGTTAGAGAGGCCGCAGTCAGGGACGCGCCTAGGCACCGGCCCGCCTTGGGCCTAGGGTGAGGCAGGTGACGGTCTGGGCCTCACTTTTCTCAAAACAGAGCCACAGTGGCGCCTCTATTTTATATTCTGAGAATCAAACACGATTATATGTTCACAACCTGCACATAACAGGTGCTAAGCAATTACCATGGCTTATGATTATTTGAGGGTGCAAAACCTGTCCCTGATCGAACAGCAAGCCACCCCAAAGTAGATGGCTGTCTGAAACCCTGGCACTTCTGGCCGTGAAACTCCTTGAAAGCAAGCTCTGCAGCTGGGCACAGTGGCACATACCTGTGGTCCAGCTTCTCTCACCCCTCCTCTCTCTTGCCTACTCTTTCCTCCTCCCTCCTCGGAGTCTCACTGTATATATAGCTCAGGCTGGCCTCAAACTCTCAGTGACCTGCTTCCTGTCTCCCCAGTGCTGAGACTGCAGGTGTGCACCACCATATCTGGCTTGGCTTTCTTTTCTGTTCTCTGTTTCCTTGTGAACTTAATTTTGATTATTTGCTTCTTTATTCCTGCTTTGCTTTAGTTTACTCTCCTTTTTGCAGTTTTAAGATACAAGTTTCGGTTTCTTGCTTAAGATCTTCTTAAGGGCATGTATAGCTACAGATTTCAGGAATTTAACATCAAGCTTTGTCCTGCTTTGTTCAAGACTGCTTTGGCTGAACAGGCACTGTGGTACACACCTGTTATCCCTTACCTACATGTGAGACTGAGGCAAGAGGGTCTCAAGTTTGAGGCCAGCCTGGGCAACTTAGCAAGATCCTGTCATCACACACACACATAAAGAGAGAGAGAGGGAGGGAGGGAGGGAGGGAGAGGGAGAGGGAGGGAGGGAGGGAAGGAGGGAGGCAGAGAGAGAGAGAGAGAGATTGATGAATGCAAGGCTAGAGGTGTCATTCTGTTCTCCCCAGTACTGGGGCATGGGGAGCCCTAGTACCTGCCCAGGCGGGCCTGGCCTGTGCAGCTGCACAGTTCTGCTCTATCTTAAGGAGATTTATTTACCAAAAGAAACTGGCAGCATGATTTTTGTGCCCACACCTGCAGGCACTTCACTGCTGGGCTTCCCAGAAAGTGACATCCATGGAGGCCCAGAAAAGATGAAGCGGTCTCTGGAGCCGCTCAGCAGGGCCAGTGGTGGAGGGACCCAGCACTGCTGATCTGCCACCCCGGAATAGAGCACCTCCTCCCAGGATGGCTGCCCCTGTTCCGATTTGCGCTCTGGAATTTTCCACTCCATGTGTTGAAGGCCACTTGTAAGGATAGCTCCTGAGGCGTCTTGGGAAGGAATGTGCTAAACAGCGCTGTACACAAACGTGCTTCTCCCACACGCTGGCCACACTGGGTGCCACGCCTGTACATAATTCGGAGCATTCTTTCCAGGACATTTGCAGTGTGGGAAGGAAACCCTTATTGCTTTTTCACAGCTGTGCTCCCCTAGGCTATGACTGAGAGTGAGAAGGAGCTGGGGCCCACGAAAGGAGAGCGCTCCACCAAAGGCTGCGGGCGACTCTGAGTGTCCCTAAAAGTCCCACTTTCATGGGAAGGAAGATAGGTCAGGTCCTAGATGAGAGAGGATGCTTAGGAGGAGACATTTAGGACACAGCTGGAGGCTGGGCTTGGGGGGGCAGAAGGACCTAGAGGTCCAGCCTCCCTGGGCAACTCAGTGTCCTAGTGACACCCTGTTGTGATATACAAGAAGGCAGCAAATGCTGCTCAATGTGAGGGCTCTGAGTTCCACCCTTAGTACCACCAAAAAAGAAAAAGAGAAAGAGAGAAGATTAGATAGATAGATAGATAGATAGATAGATAGATAGATAGATAGATGATAGATAGATGATAGATAGATGATGATGATAGATGATAGATGATAGATGATAAACGATGATGATAGATGATAGATAGATAGATAGATAGATAGATAGATAGATAGATAGATAGATAGATGATAGGAGAGGGAGAATGAGGGCTCAGCAATTCAGCTACTCTGGGTCCTGAGTTCCACAGGAGGTAAAGGGCCAGAATGCTTTTCCAAAGTCATTTCCCATTTACATGTTTAGTTTAAGGGCTATGTTAGAGGTAAGGATTCCAACACCATGCAGACTGCACTTATTCTGATGCATGTGAGGAGCATATTAATTTTTATGACAAATGTTTTGTAAACTCCTTTAACATGAAATTTATGGATTACACAACCTGTCCATTTACTTTGCATATTACAGTGTGGTGTGTGTGGTACTAGGGATTGAACTCAGGCCTCACACAGGGTAGTCAAGTGCTCTGCCACTGAGTTACCTTGCTAGGCCTTTTTACTTATTTATTTGTGTATTTGTTTGAGACAGGGTCTTGATAGCTTACCCAGGCTGGGCTTGAATTTGTCTCCTGCACAGCCTCTTGAGTAGCAGGGATTACAAGCCTATACTACCACGTCTGGCTCCTAGACACATTTTACAAAATCCATGTAATAGCATAACTAGGGTTTATCCTCCTCAGTACTATTGACCTTTGGAAGTCACTGCTCTGACCAGGGGCCTCCTGAGCACTGTGTAGGGTTCCCAGCAGCACAGATTTCTGCCCACTGAGGTGCTACAGTAACAAGATGTCTTCCAGTACTGCCACACGTCTCAATGAAATGGGACCACCGGTTCTCTGGTTGAGAACCACTCTTTCACATAAAGAAAAAAAAGGAAGGTGAGGTATTATAGAGTAACATGTGTTTTAAAATGCCAGCTGTCAAGCACAGGAGAGCATAATGAAGCAGCCTGCTGCCTGAACTGCTGGTAAATGTTGTTGGTTTTAAATGAAATGAGGTCAGAAGCACAAGAACATAAAAATGAGCAGCTGGGTGTGAAGGTGCACACCTGTAATCCCAGCAGTTGGGAGGCTGAGGCAGGAGGATTGCGGCAAATTCGAGGGCAGCCTGGGCTATGGAGAATTCAAGGGCAGCCTGAACTAATCACCCTGTACAAGACAAACAAAAAGTGTCACTCTAGTGACAGAGTCTCTAGACATAAAAGAACACACTGGCCTTATGATGAAGGGCAGTGAGGGGAAACTTGAAAGAGGCTTCAGGTGGGAAGGGGGTCAGGTTTATGTTGAGAAAAAGCCCGCAACTGTGAAGTGAACCTGTTCATGTGGAATTCTCACAACCTAGGTTTCTTACCATTATGCTCCAATTAAACATGTATCTATATAATATAGAGTGGTAACTATATAACATATTTATAAAAATAGTGCAATACTTTGCATTTTACACCTGCTTTTATATTTGGCTCAAGTTTTGTCAGAGACCTCAGGTCTCCATTAGCTGTTTTCAGCTCATCCCGTGCAGTAGCTGCTCTGTGGTACTAACCCTGTTCTAGGAAAATGTGTGATTAGGAGTGCTGACTACATCCAGCAGGGGAAAGTAGAGCTTAAGTCAGTTATTCACCCATTTCTAGACAAGGTGTTTCTTCTCTCAAAGTCACTTCTTTTATTCACTGCCTTCTTTTATTATATGGTATTGTTTGTTCGCTGGTTTGTTTTTTTTTTTCCTTACAGTGTCAGGGATGGAATTCAGGACCTTGAACTTGCCAGGCAGGTGTGGATTACTAAGCTACATCCCAGCAGGAAGCCTCCTTTTAAATCACAGGCTTTTCAAGTAACTTCTTGGAATTTATCTTCAGGATTATTGCTGATTCTAAGTGGTGCTGATGTGTGTCTCTTGGGGGGGGGAGTTTGATAATTGTCTGTAATGTGATCATTATGTATACCCAAAATGTAACAATAAACAATTAGTTTTTAAGAAAAGAAAGTTGTGTGGGACCTGAGACAATTCCTTGTTGTGTGGGACTTCCCCACATACCATGGCACATCTAGTTTCCTCCTGATCCCCAAATGCCAGTGGCACTGTCAACTAAAAAGCAGGATGTGGTGGCATGCACCTGTGATCCCAGCATTCTGGAGGTAGAGGCAGAGGATTGCTGTGAGTTCAGGGCCAGCCTGCACTATCGTGAGACCCTGCTGAAAAGAAGAAACAACAACATAAAAGTGCACCCATCAATTTCTAACGTGTCCCCTGTGGGCCACCATAGTACTTTGTGACCACATCTCAGATGTGTAGCTGCCCCATGACAGCATTGCCAAGGCATTCTATGTGGGGACAGACTCATAGTTCCTTCTTGGGGCTGGCATTTGGGGCACAGTGTAGGGATTTTTGTCATCTCTGCTACTATTTTACAGCTTCTAACGCTTCTGTCTGTGTGAGTTTGATTTCCCAGATCCTCACTGAGTGGTATAATGAGGAAACGAGGTGATGTTTGATTAGTTCTCTGTGTGTCAGACTTGGGTGTGAGGTCTGCTGCTTCATTCAAACTTTATAATAACCCTAGGAGGTTGATATTATTATTAGTCCACATTTTAAAAATAGGAAAAGTGAGGCACAGAAAAGAGAGTTAGGGTAACTAGCACAAAGTGATCCAACCAGTAAGTGACAGGATCAGGATGAAACCCAGCCCTTCTTACTCTATCTGTGACACTGTTATCCCAGAACTGGTCTTTGTATTCAGTTAAAGTAAAAGAAATAAACCTGGCAGGGTGATTGATACCAATAATCCTAGTACCCTAGCAAGACAAGAGGATCTCAAGTTTGAGTCCAGCAAACAAATGGCTGGGATGTAGCTCATTGCAAAAGCCACTGATTCAATCCCCAGGACTGACAACAATAACAACAAAAAGGTAAAAATTAAATAGCAGCAAAGAATGTTATATACAAATTTTATTTACTGGGAGTTGAGGGTGTAGCTCAGTGATAAAGTGCTTGTCTAGCATGCACAAGGCCCTGGTTCAATCTCCTGCACAACACACAAAAAATGAATCATGATTCAGTATATCTGTGTTCAGCATAGCACCCACACACCCAACTTACAGTCCTGTATATTTGGAAAAGTGGTAGGGGAGGAGGGGTTGTTTGGAACTTTGCCTTTGAGGCTTTGAAAGATAACCCATTATGAAAAACATATTGAGCTAAACACACTACATCTAAAATAGCAAATAGATTTCATCTCAAGTGTCAGCTCTGATTGATTGCTTGTGGCTGCCAAAGGGCAAAAACTTTTAAAGCAGATTAAGGGAGGCCAGTGTCTCCATCAATTAGTAATGTCTGCCTTGTCTAGGAATAGAGCATATTGTGGCCTCCCCTCCCTGCTGAATTTATTGTCCCTACTTCCCCAGGCAGAAGTTAGAATAGAATATTTTAGAAAAAGATTCAAAACAAGAAATAAAGGGCCGGAGGGTTAGCTCAGTGGTTCCGGTGCCTGCCTTGCAAGTGCAAGGTCCTGAGTTCGATCCCTGGTAACCACATATAATGTTGGGCGTGGAGACACGCCCACCAACAATCAACACTGCATACCACAGTGCAGGACGTGGTGGCTCACGCCTGTAATCCCAGCACTTGGGAGGCAGAGACAGGAGGATTGCTGAGTTTGCGGCGGCTTGCCTGGGCACCATAGTGAGCTCAGGGCCAGCCTGAACTACAAAGCGAGACCCTGTCTCAAAAGCAAAAAAAAAAAAAAAAAAAACAAGAAATAAAAATGAAAAGAAATTTTTAGTAGCTAAGTGGTGAGTCCTAAACTTACCAGAAAATTCGCTTCCTCAGAATACCCTTCTCATGTGGTCGCAGAAACTTTTAAGGTAGGAAGGAACTTCAAGATTATTTAGACTTGTTCAAAAATAGGAATAGAAACAGAAAAGGAATTTCTGGTGGTGAATTCTAAGTTCGCCAGAAAAGTTAAAGTTTCTCAGAATATCCCATTCACGGCCCACAGAAACACAAGGCACAGAGGATGCATAAGATAATCGAGGGCCTGTGGTTCTCATTTACAGTGAATCAATCACCTGGGGGAACTTTTGAAAGATTCCAATGTCTGGGTTCTGACTCAGATGGTCTAGGGAGGGAGAGGCCCAGGAATTGGTGCTTTTTAAAAAAAAAAAAAAAATCCCCCTATAGATTCTACTGCACAGCCTGAATTGAGAACTACAGATTTGGTCCAAACCCCTCATTTTCCAGATGCTGAAACTGAGGTTTGGGGAGACTTGTGGCCTTCCCGGCGCACACAGTTAATTGGCACTGGTGCATTCAGCCCATAGCCATGGTGTTGGCAGGGAAGGGGGCAAAAGCCCTGGGTCCCTGAAGCTGTGGAGCTGGAGTCTTGGATCCCTATAAGGCTCATGGGCTATTTTCCTAAGCAGCCCTCAAGCTGAGTATGAAGTTACCTCTAAAAGGACCCCTTCTTTACCACCATGCCCCCTATGGCGTCTGCCATTTCCAGGGAAAACTTGTGGGTCTCTGGTACACATCTGAGTTTCCATCTTTTGCTTTCATAGGATTTGTCTTTGAGGTCTCTTCGGGCAATGGACACAATAGTGAGCAATCAACAAAACTCTGTCCTCAACTTTGAACTTTAAAAAAGTGGATGAGAAGCATGCTGACATTTGCGGACTGCCAGGCACACAGCTCAGCAGGGCTGGAGGAAATTTGACAGCCCATTGTTCAGATGAGGAAATGTGGTTCTGGGAAATTGATAACTTGTTTAAGGTCATGCAGTTAGGGAACGGCAAAGTCAGGAAGGTTTCAAGCCAGTTCCCACTCTTACCTTCTGTAGCAGCCTCTTAGTGTTGTTCGGCCTGACCCTTAAAAGGCAAGAGAGTATCAACCCACAGATCACTTCTCAGCTGCAAGGGGAAACTGGTAACTGTGCGTGACTGGGTGAGCAGCGTGAGCATCAGCAGACGACTCGGTCATCACCCTGGTGTGCTCTTCCCGCCAGCGCTGTCTGACCGGACCGAAGTGCGAAGGAATAGCTAAGCAGCCCATGCAGAGGAGTGTGCCACAAAAGAACTGGCCTCCCTCCTCCCAACATTCAGCGGGGCCGATGAAAACAAAGGCAGCGAATGTGTAGCTCAGTGGGAGACCATTTGCCTCACATGCAAGAGGCTTGCATTTATTCCCCAAACCACAAAAAACTATCACGACTATTCCAGAGTAAAGAATAAGAAATGCAGCACCTAAATGCTGTATGTGATGCTGGATTTGACACCGCAGTTGGTGGTGAAAATGCTTTCAGACTCCATTGAGGGGGCCTTAGGAGGCCAAAAGGCACTAGCTATTTGCCAGTGGGTGAGGGAAAAAAACTATTGCTCCGTATTACTTATAGCAGCCAGCAGAGAGCTAAGACCACAGGGGTAATGAATTAAAAATGGTTGATTATTTAATTAAATATTTCCACAGTTTCATGACATGAAAGAAAATATTTTTTATAGTGGTTTTCTTTGCCTCAAACATTTCTGCTTTATTTCAGAGAAGGAAGTGAAATTTTGATCCTTTACCAACTCCACCTCCCTCCACCGCCAGCTCAAGGAAAGGGAAAGTCCTTGTGTGAATTTATGTTCCCTGATTATCATTTATAAGTCTCTTCACAGTTCCTAGAAATTTATTTGGGATTTATTAAACTTGCTAAATTCACAGGGCAAAAAAAAACCATAGAGAGCTCTTATCCAACACGCGAGAATATAAACATACGCTACATCATTGAGCAGAAGGTTTTGGAAATACCTTGCTGTCCTTCAGGGCTGAGCCCCGCCTTTATTAAATCAGAATTGTGGCTTATGCTTGTCGGGAGGATATTCCTCTATTACCCAGGGTCTTAGCTACAAGTAGCATGATCTTCCCTGGACGGTCAAAGCAGAAAATAAGCCAATAATACATATTTGGGAGCTTGGACAATTTCCAGAAGACCCACAGAGGCCAGGTAGAGGCCAACCAGTCTAGAACAAGGGCTGACCACATGGTAGCCCTTCAGCAGGGACCCCGACCACCTCCGGTTAGGAAAATCTCCAGCCATTCACAGAATTGCAGCATCCAAAAAGCTTTGGTGGAAGCAGGTGGAACCTGGCTCAGCCTGAAAGTTCCAACTGGGAAGCAGTGCCTCGTGCCCCCAACCTCTACTGGATGGGCCAGTGGGGGAGTGCTTGCCACACGAGAGGCTAAGAGGGTGACTGACATGTCTCAGGAAGGCAGAATATCACAGGAAGGCAAGACAGTTCTGAATATGGAAGCCAGTTCAGAAGATGGCTAGGGGCCACCAACCCTCACCCAACATGCACACTGACAGCGTCAGTGTGGGGACAACCAATGCCCAGGAAACTCTGAGTTTTGGGGTTGTTTTGGTATTCGTTAGTCTAATGAATTTCTTTTGTCAGTCTCATTCCTCCTAACTGCTAATGTTTTGGCATGCTGAATTTTATTCTGAGTATCAAAATAAAAAACTGAAATCCTTGATTCTTAATTCTACTGTGAACCATACCTGTTATCCCAACACTGAGGCAGGAGGATCACTAAGGAGGTCAGTCCCGGCAACACAGTGAAACGCTGTCTCAAAAAAAAGCAGTTGTAAAACTTTGAGGAAGGGAACGCAGGTGGCAGCTACTCCAAATACCTGGGCATCTGTGGTTAACAGATGAGCAAACAATTCAGAAAAGTGAGATGTGGCCAGAGCTACTGTAGCCGAGCTGTAGGCTGGAATTTCCTAGGTGCTTAACTTAGCAGCTCTGGAGATGATGGCTGGAAGAGGCAGAGGGGAGAGGGGCAAGGGAAGCAGGGGAAACAGAAATGGAAAAAGGAGAGAAAGGTAGAGAAGGATAAAGAAATAGAGAAAGGTAGGGCTGGAGGGTTAGCTCAGTGGTTCCGGCACCTGCCGCGCAAGCCCCTGAGTTCGATCCTGGTAACCACATACAGTCAATACCGCATACCACAGTGCCAGGCGTGGTGGCTCACGCCTGTAATCCCAGCACTCGGGAGGCAGAGGCAGGAGGATTGCTGAGTTCGAAGCTTGCCTAGGCTACATAGTGAGCTCAGAGCCAGCCTGAACTACAAAGTGAGACCCTGTCTCAAAAAAAAGGAGAAAGGTAGAGAAGGATAAAGGAATGGAGAAAGGTAGAGAAGGATAAAGCCTTCTTGGCGGTTTCTTTCCTGTGGGGCTTCTCAGAAACTGTAACAGGTGTGTGCCCCAGCTCTTTGGCCACCAAATGCACTGGGACCTCAGAAGTCCTGGTGGGACTTCTTAATCCTCTTGGGAAAATACGGTGCTTTCCCCCACGCTGCCACTTAGCTCCAATCAGAATCCCACAGATCACTTCTCTGAATTCCAAACTTGGTGATTCTCAGGAAAATACTGTACAAGTGATATTAAATGCCACAGGTTTTCAGACCAGTTTTGAGGGCTGTTTTAGGAAGGGAAGGAACTCCAATTCCTTTCAAGTCCTCTAACCTGAGAACAGAATACATTAGTCTGTGGCTTTGTTCACCAGCATTTGATTTAAGAAGTACACCTTGAGTTTTTTGTTTGTTCTTAAACAATAGGGCCCCTGGTCTTACAGGCAAGCTCTGTGGTCTGTAACTAACACAGGGTGAAATAAAATTATAAATAATAAGAAGAAAAGGTTTCCTAGGAGGTCCATTTCATACAAAATTTGGAATGTGTTTATTTTGTACAAAGGGAAACTAACACTGTCCTGAGCTGATTTTTGATTCATTTTGGTTTTTTGTTCAGTGACAAATTCAACCTGACAGATACACTTCAAACTAATTTAACAGATACACATGTAAAAAACCTGCAAGAAATTTGGCTCCTACGCAAGCTGGTCCCAAGCCCCTTCACCAGAACAGCTGCACAAAGCTAACACTTCCATCCACGACATACCATTTGGCTTAGTAATCTTTGGCGACCTTGACATTGAGATAATTTAGCAGCCTATTAAAATGCCCCCATCACCCCAACCAAATGGCCATTAAGATGTTGGAAAAAAAAATTACCCATCTTTGAGCTATGGCAAGCTCTGGTGAATCTATTTATTGTAAAAGCACTGAAATGAGCAGGTCAGCAGGCACCCACCAGTTCAGTGCCTCTAAAATAATGCTGCCCTCAAGAAAGCATTTAATACTTTTAAAAATTGGTACATTTTGGCCGGGCATGGTGGCTCACGCCTGTAATCCCAGTACTCGGGAGGCAGAGACAGGAGGATTGCTGAGTTCGAGGCTTGCCTGGGCTACATAGTGAGCTCAGAGCCAGCCTAAACTACAAAAGTGAGACCCTGTCTCAAAAAAAAAAAAAAATTGGGACATTTTTGATAAACTATTTTCAACAAGATCATACAACCTATTTAATCCTGTCACTGAAAACTAAAGGCAAGTTTGGGATTGTGAATGAACAGATGATCTTATGGTAAAACTTGCTAGCTAAGTTTTAAAACAATTTATGTACAGGCTTTCTTATGTCTACACAATGGGGATCTGTTTCCAGAACCTCTTTAAAACCAAGCCAGGCATCCCACCCTTAGGTCGCTTTTTTTTCTGGGTATTCCCACTTCATGTTAAAAAGCACTGAATCTAGGTCCTAACCCTCAACCATCCCAGGAGTACGGGAATTACAAATTCTTGCACATCTGAAGTACTCCTTGTGGCTGTTTTTGGTTTGGCTTTGTTTTGTTTATCCTACACAACTTCCTTCCTTCCTTCCTACTCTTTGCTCCCGGGGGCTTTTGGAGATAGGATAACCACTAATCACGTCCTCCTGCAGCGGGGGACAGGAGACCCAGATCCAGCTCCGCCCCCTGCTCCTGGCCAGGGGAGGATGTAAGCAATAACGGTCATCTTAAACAACACGGCTATTCACAGCCTGGAGATCCGGGAAACATCCTTGGCTCCAGAGAGTGAAATGAGCTGCTGTTCAAGTAAGGCACAGCCACCCTACATGGAAGTGGAGTTACTGCTCCCAGAAGGCCATGCGTCTGCACAGAGTGGCCTCGGCAGATGGCTGCTCCACCACCTACAGCCCTCACACACACTCACCTTTAGTGACTTCACGGACATGAGGGAGGGAAGTCCTGGGGACAGTCAGGTGTTTCAGATGCTTCTCTTTCTCAAATGTTCATCTCTGGGGCATTGGGATTCTGGAGCCTAGCGCTAACATTAACAGTGGACATTCTTTCCATTTCTTGCCTTGCTGTTGTGAGTAGGGAGTTTGAAAACACCATTTAAAAAATTCTCATATAAATCCAGGGCCTTGGACCAGAGTGAACACCTGCTAGGCAAAAGCTAAGCCCACCAAGGCAAAAAGCTCCGAGGTTATCAATCCCAGAAGTGTGACCAACTCCTAAATGCCTGTGGCCAGCAAGCTACGTGCTGGTTCCTCCCCAGAGCTCCCATGGAATTTTCTTCATGGGAATGGTTTGCTAAAAACGAAAGAGCAAGCTCGGATGGGCACTTCGCATCGGAGCACTTTTCAAATGGCAGGGGCAGCACTCCACTCTCTCAGTAATGCTGAGCCACATAAAAGACAATTACTCCCCGCCCGCCCCGGTCCCTGAGGGGCTGGAGCAAGACAGGCTCCATCGCTGACTGAGATTTGAGAAACTGAGACTGTTGTGGGGTGCGAGGAACAAAGGGTGTGTAGGCAGACGGATGCTTGGTTTCAGGGGTAGATCTGCTGCAAGCTACCTCAGAATCTTTGGTGTTTTGTTGCTTTGGGTACTGGACATTGAACCCAGGGCCTTCTCACTGTCCACATCCCAAGCCCTGTCGTGGTTTGTTTTTGTTTCTGCTTTGACAGAATCTTGCTAAGCTTCTGAGGTGCCGAGGCAGGGCTCTCCTCCTGCCTCAGCTTCCCAGAGTGCAGTGACTGGAGGTGTGTGCCGTCTCCTCTGGCTTCTGAGTCTGTTCTTTACCTCAGCTGTAAAGTCTCACAGATAGTGAAGATGCTATTTTGTACTTGCTTTAAGTGAGAATTATGGCAAGATGCTTAAGGTAGAGCACCTGGCACTTGGTGTATATTCCAGGGGACCATCACAGTGTGCTGCTGTGTTTCACTGTTGGTGTTATTGCTTCCTATGTGGCTCCTTTAATTAACAAGAGGCCTGATGACCCCTGTTGGCTCTGACAGAAAGTCAAGGCACTTTCAAAGTTCAATAAACACTTAAAACGTTTAAGCTGCATTCCTGTCTCCAAAAGGCAGTAAACCAAGACAGGAAAATGCACTCCTTTCCCAACAGGGACTTGAAACAAAGGCTCTTTGAAACAGATGACACTGGGAGCATTTTCCTTTGTGGGCAAAATTAAGGCCCATCATGAAGGAAGTAATTTTTTCAAGGTACACAAGTGGCTGCTTTGGAGGGTAAACCCGCAGTGTTCCAAGGTCCCTCGGTGGCTAAATTTCACACAGAAAGCCTTTGCCTTCCTTCTCTTAGAAAACTTCCCATTAAGTGAACATTTGGACAAACATACCAAATTATTATCCCTTCGTCTTCAGCTTAATTACTACAACATTGTCCTGGTTTTTGATTCACAGTTTTCCAAGTGTGAAGGACCCTTCTAAGACGGTTTATCAATTTCTGGAAGTGGAGCCAGGTATTTGCATGGTAATTAGCTGCCCAAGAGATTCTCAGGCACCCCCATATTTGAGACTCACTGGTCTGAACACCGCTGGAAAGGCTAGGAGAGGAAGGGGTGTAGGCGGGAGAGAGAACAGGCAGAGATGCAGAATTCTTAGTCTAAATGGAAATCGTTTACACCGATATTGTCACAAATCCAAGCTATCTGGGGTAAATGGTTTCCTCATTTCTCCTCCATAAATCAGTGTGGATGTTCTTGGCAGGCTCTGCATCTCTGCAGGGTGGGCAGCTGTGAGTCAAGTGAGGTTTATCGCCTCCTCTTCTCCTGACCTTGTCTTCCTGCCTTTTGCAGATGCAATTCTTTCCCCATCTGCCTCACAGCTAATTATTTTAGCAGACAAGGCCAGGGACTGAAGGAAACAGGGTGTACCCTGGAAAGTAGTAACTCTCCCGGAAAGGTAATGGGAAAAGCTCCGCTTCAGTCCCAGCATCTGAGTGAACTCCGCAAGTGAGGCGAGCTGCATTGGTGTAGTTTGCCACTTAGTCCATGGTGGTTGCTGAGACTTGAAGATGTTCCTTAGCGTTTCATTTTACCCCAACAGTTCAAGGAAATGGGAAGCAACAATGGTTTTTATAATCTGGGCCACATTCCAAAGTTCTCCCGTCTCACTGAATGGATGGTGAGGATGGGGCAGGGAGCACCGTAGTCCAAACCTTTGTACACTGTTAAAATACAGGGATTTCGTGATACACTTCTTTCCTCTCACACAGTTATTCAGTAAGTCCACAGATGAAACAAAACAAAGAAAACTTTTATTTAGAATGTTCAAGGAAGCTATTCTTAATGTTTCTAATGTGCCCAAATGGGGACTTGTGTGTAAGCTCATATCACAAATTGTACCTTCTTTTGAACATTATGAACAGATACCAGTATCTAAGGCATAAAAAAGCTATGTGTTAAGAAGAAGAGTTAAAGATCATTTTCCCCAATTTTTTCTTTGAGATGGTAGCATTAACCAAAAGAATTAAACAAGAAATTGTCCCACCTAGTAGCTTAAATCAGAATGTCATTTTCCTAGTACTACCTATAACTTGTTTATTGGAGAAAAATAATAAATACTAATGCCCTCCAAATCTACTTATACTAGTCATTAAAATTAATGTGTGGCTGGGCCGGAGGGTTAGCTCAGTGGTTCTGGCACCTGCCTCACAAGCGCAAGGTCCTGAGTTTGATCCCTGGTAACCACATACAATGCTGGGCGTGGACTTACGCCCACCAACAATCAATACCACATACCACATTGCCGGGTGTGGTGGTTCACGCCTGTAATCCCAGCACTCAGGAGGCAGAGATAGGAGGATTGTTGAGTTCGAAGCTTGCCTAGGCTACATAGTGAGCTCAGAGCCAGCCTGAACTACAAAGCGAGACCCTGTCTCAAAAAAAAAAAAAAAAATTGACGTGTGGCCTAGGTAGCATACTGAGACCCTGGGTTCAATTATCTGCACTACAAATAATAATAATAATAATAATAATAATAATAATAAATTAATGAATAGTTATTGGTCAAGACCAACCAACCCCACACTTCCACTTTTGGACAAATTTAAAAATGAGTAAGGGTTCCAAATATATGTACGTTTAGCAAACTATGAAAGAAAGTGCTTAACAGGATGAAAGATATGTGTGTGCTCTAAAATAAAACTACACTTAATGGAAGGTTTCAGCGTCATAATATAGGAACTGAATATACAGACAAACAGGCAACAATAAAATATATTCAGCATCAAACATGCACTCTTCAGACAGAACTCCAAAGCTCTTGGCTGCAGGCTGTACACACTTCTTGCTCTACCACAGGACCCGTCACACTGCTAGACAGAGGGCATGCTTACAGAGTCACCCTGTGCAGGTACTTATCTCATACGCCATCTTTAATATAAAGTGTCTGGGATCTCACCCCCTGCCAACACCCAGAATGACTACACACAAAATGATGGCAGTGTATCTAAATACATAGTACCTTCCTGTAAAGAGGCAGCACAATGCCTCTTTCCAATCTTTGGCTAAAATTACCCCTAGCAAAAAGAGCAAAGGCAAGGATCAACTTTTTTTTCTGTAGTAAAAATAATTCCATAAACATCCAAATTTTGTAACCCAGTCAGGTTAATACTTTAAAAATCCAATTAAAAAATTGGAAGAAATCCCACATGGGTGCATTGAAAAAGAAATTTTTGTTTTTTGAGACAGGGTTCAGGCTGGCCCTAAACTCACTATGTACCCCAGGC
Organism: Thryonomys swinderianus; assembly: GCA_004025085.1. Classification (NCBI taxonomy): domain Eukaryota; kingdom Metazoa; phylum Chordata; class Mammalia; order Rodentia; family Thryonomyidae; genus Thryonomys; species Thryonomys swinderianus. The sequence goes on along the minus strand of PVIC010006208.1, from coordinate 29,270 downwards.
AAGCCTCTGCCTCCCAAATAATGAGACTACAGGCATGAGCCACCACGCCTGGCAAGATTTTTTTTTGTAACAGGTCTCACTATGTAATCCAGGCTGGCTTTGAAATCATTATGTAACCCAGGCAGGTCTCGAATTCGCAGCAATCCTCCTGCCTCAGTTGCCTAAGTGTTGGGACTACAGGTGTATAGCCAGCTTTGAAAAATTCATTTTAAAGTCATATGTATTCTCTCCGGAAGTGCAGCTTATCTGGTAGGTGAGGCTGTTGGCCAGACTACAAACACATTTTCACCCATAAAGGGGAATTCTAGCACTAGTTGTGCTATCCTGACTTCAAAGAGCAGGGAACCTGGAAGTCAGAAGTGAGGAGAAATCAATTGTAAGGACTGTTTAAAAAAAAAAAAAAGAAAGCACCTTGCTCTGGTATTTCACCACTTCCAGCTTCTAACTCCTGAATTTCTGGGCCCTAAAAAGTCCTAGCCTGCTAGAAAAAACCCGATTTCCTCAGGAGTCTGCTGATTTTCTCCAATGCATGCCTTAGGCCATAGTTACAGACCTTCCCTCACCTAAATCACAGAGCTGTTAAACTTCCCTGGCTGTCAGTGTGGGTCCCTGGACATCCTTTAATCCACTCCAAGGTGTGAATGACTGATGGTGCTCTACTTTTCCCAGAATTCGCATTTTGAGCAAAGGATGTTTATCACCTACTTGAATGGAGGATTCTTCAGGGAATGTGGGGTGGAGGTCAACTGGAGGGTAATCAGCCTGGGAGTTAGTTGGTCTCTAAGTAGATCCAGCTCTCTGAGATGCTTTCTCTTTCTCTTCTGAATTTAGGTTAAAACTCCTTCCCCAACACAGAGAAAGAAGGGCACGCAGGTGGGTCCAGATGACAGGGTCATATTTTGTAGCCTGTCTTCTTAGCACCCCACAGGAGGAGAACTTTGGAGACATAGCTGGGAGATAGGCAAACCAAGAATGGGTATGTTCAGAGTAGGCCTCAGGAACTTGCATTTTATTTTTTGTAGTGGGGCTCAAATTTAGGCCCTTATACATGCTAGGCAAGGCTTCTACCACGGAGCTTACTACCAGCCCCTGAAGGTTCCAAATCACAGGATCAAGTGTGTATTGTAATCCCAGCACTTGGGAGACAGAGGCAGGAGGAGACAGAGGCAGGAGGACTGCTGTGAATTCGAGGCCAGCTTGAGCTACATAGTGAGCTCAGGGTCAGTTTGAACTACCAAGAGAGACCTTGTCTCAAAAAAGAAAAGAGATGAAAAATAACGTGTATCAATAATTCATTTGCAAAATCCAAACCAGTTAGGGCCCAAATCACTTTTGCTGGGCATTGTGGCACACACCTGTAATCCTAGCACTCTGGAGGCTGAGGCAGGAGCATCACCATGAGTTTGAGGCCAACCTGGACTTACAAAATAGTGAATTTAAGGCTATCCTGAATTGTACAGTAAGGTTGTCTCAGAAAAAACTAGCAAGAACAAAAATCACTTACTGTTCAATTAACTGGCATGTAGTATTAAAACATAAATGCATGTGAGGCTGGAGATACAGCTCAGTGACAGAGTACTTACCTAACTCGCGCAAGGAAGTCCTTGATTAACATTCCAACACTGAAACACACACACACACACACACACACACACACATACACACACTTTACAACCAGAAGTAACATTCATTTAGAAAATCCTTAGATTTGTTTCCCAAAGACAGAACTTGAAATCTTGAGCCCATTTTTTTAGATATGCTTTTAAAAAATTCTAACCCCTTGCCTGGGGATTTAGCTCAAGTGGTACCACGCCTACCTTGGAAGCACAAGGACTCGAGTTCAATCCCTGGTACCGAAAAAAAAAAAAAAATTCTAACCCCTACAGAATACCTTTCGCAAAATGATCACATTTGCCAGGTGCGGTGGCACATGCCTATAATCTCAGCACTCCCAGAGACTGAGGCAGGAGGATTCCTACAAGTTTAGACTAGCCTGGGCTACAGTGAGGCATTCATCTCAAAAAAAAAAAGAGCTGGGACATGAATATACATCTTAATTCTTCACAAGTCCTCATAATCTACCCTAGAACATCACCCTCTACTAAATTTTGGGATGGGTCCCTGCACTTCCCAAACTCAGGCTTTCCAATTGGTCCATGCAAGCACAGCTAAAAATATACTCTCATTCTTCTATTCTTACATGCAATATTTCATGGGAAGTTATGTGCAAAGTCTTTTCCAATCTCTTCTTTTTCCTCAGTTGGGTGGGAGTTGAAGGGTAAATATGAAAGAGGAAGGAAGTCTGTTCTTCCTCTTAAAAAAGAAATCATTTGGATTCCCCTTACCGAGTTAGAAGCTTTACATATGAAGATAATATAAACTGAGATACTTATAATAGTTACAGATTTTGTCACTGCCACACTGTAAATGATTTAAACAAAAGTAACTATAATTCAACAGCTTCTTTCTTCCTAATTTTAGATGCTCAACAGTGAGGAGAAAGATGCCACGGGGCTCTTCAAAATGTTTAATGTGGGGCTGGAGATTTAGCTCAGTGGTTCTGGTGCCTCCCTGTGCAAGGTCCTGAGTTCGATCCCCGTAACCACATACAATGCTGGGCATGGCGACTCACGTCCACCAGCAATCAATACCACATACCACAGTGCCGGGCGTGGTGGCTCACACCTATAATCCCAGCACTTGGGAGGCAGAGGCAGGAGGATTGCTGAGTTCCAGGCTAGCCTGGGCTACATAGTGAGCTCAGAGCCAGCCTGAACTACAAAGTGAGACCCTGTCTCAAAAAAAAAAAAAAAAAAAGTTCAATGTGGGGATGGAGATTTAGCTCAGTGGTTCTGGTGCCTGCCTGCGCAAGGTCCTGAGTTCAATCCCCGTAACCACATACAATGCTGGGCGTGGTGGTTCACACCCACAAACCATCAATACCACATACCACAATGCTGGGCGTGGTGGCTCATGCCTGTAATCCCAGCACTCAGGAAGCACAGACAGGAGGATTGCTGAGTTCAAGACTTGCCTGGGCTACATAGTGAGTTTAGGGCCAGCCTGGACTACAAAGCGAGACCCTGTCTCAAAAAAAAAAAAAGCGCCTTACAACCTGTTTTTAAAAAAAAGGGTGCTTACTAGCTGTCTTCAGCATTGGTAATTGTGTAAAAGCCACCTTAAGTCTCTTGCGAAATAACATTTTGCTGGAAGAAAAGAAAGCTAGAGTTTTCTCGTTCTGTGTCCTGTCATTCCCCTCCCCTCCACAAGTGCATCTAAAGATCACTGCAGAAATAATGAGTCTTATCAGTAGTGGAACACTGGACTGAACTCCGCTTACAACCAATACTGTCCTTAATCCACCCTGGATTCACAAAAATAAAAGTATGAATAAAAATATTACAATGAGACAGAAAAACCATTAAAGGGAAAAACAAAGACAATTCAAATTTACTTTGAAAAATCTGATTTTATTTTCTCAATCAGTAAGAAGTATATTGTGTTCAATTTAGAATATTTAGCTTTCCACTGATCTTTCTAAGTACTTTCCAGATATCAACAGTGCTTACTCAGAACTACATCAGAAGTTACAGGCAGTACCACGTTTTCTAAGAAACCCTTCAAGGCATTGGTGATTCTAATTTAAAAGTAAAATAATTTAAATCATCATTGAAATCTAAGTGACAGTAAGCTTTCAGATGCTAAAAATCAGACCTTTTAAAATATAACCCTCCACACACTCATACTTGACAACTGCAATTGAATATAATACCTCCCAAATCCTAAATTATTAAATGCATTATTTTACCTTAGGATAGGAAAATTACAAAAGTGGAATTTGTAAATTATTATACATATATTAATATACCATTTTAACTGTCATTTTGCTAGCAGAATTATGAAATAAAAACAAATTATACATTCATGGGACAAATGACAAGAGTTCGTTCTTTCATTGTTTTAAGAATTCCTCCCATTTGTTGTTTTTTACACCCATATTGTAAAGTCTATCCATTTAGCTGAACTAAAAAGTTGGTAGGTACTGATCATACATATAGTGTGTGTCCTTTACCAAAGCCAGAACTTAGAAGGCTGCAGTAGTTCTAAGTACACAATATGTGCCGGAGAGCCAGGCCTCCAATCCAGCCGACTTTACCCATGGCTATTCCTGTGTCCTGAAGCATGTCCAGCATGCACACCAACTTCTGTGTTCAAGTTGAGGTAAAACAGACAAAAAATAGTATTAACAGAACCACATAATTAAAACTAACCTTCTTTTGCTGCCATTTCATATAAACTAATTCTTAAGTTTTCTCATACAAGAGACAAGCCAATTTCTCTGGTTTAAGTCACCTAAAACATTTAAGCTTTCCTTTTCAAATTCATTCTTAGTAAAAAATGTTTTGAAATACAAAAAAAATCTGCATTTTATACTTAGCATGATGCGATTTCTTACTGTTTCTCCAATTTAGGAAGAACATGTGTCTGGGTACAATCTAGTATTTTTCCAGATAACAATACTGATAAGATTCACAAGGATTTTTCTGACACAGGCAGGAAAGTTTGCGAATGTTTACAAAATCCAACCACTCTTCCTTCAAGCATAAAAGATATCTGAGAATTAGCAGTTAGGGATTAGTTTTCAGTACAAAGACATATTTAAATCTTGTTTTTGGCCAATACTTTAAATAGTCATATTTTACTTTGCTTGTAAGTCTCAAATCAAAATAGACAAAAAAAAAAAATTATTCAACTGGCAACAAGTCCCACAGGCCAATGTAATTTTTAAACCAACAATGAAAACTTACTGCCAGTAATTATTTACATGTAACTGCTTGTTTTATTAAATAAGCACTGGTCAGTTTTATAAAATAATTATTTGCAAGAAATGGTACTGGGTGCTGGTTTACCTTAACACTTCGGGAATAAACAGAAGCATTCAGCAAACACCAGCTCTTAAGCACTTTTTATCTGTAATTTGAATCAAAAAAAGCCTATTTATTTTTTAAAGCAAATTCAAATGTTACTTTTCCACTGATAAGATTCTACACAGTCTAATCCCAGCTAACATGGTCAATTAAAAAAAAATCCCTAAGCCACATGGTAATGGAATATTACACTTGTTGTAGCACATGGAAACAGTTCCAGGCAGGCCAAAAGAAGAAAGCCTGCCAACTCAAAGTACTGTAAATACAGTTCATCTTCCGCACAACCCCTGCCTTGCAAAAAACCTCACAAAATCATAACCAAGAGACTACCCCTCCCCCACCACATAATAACCCACTCAAGACTCTGTAGTTCTGAGCTTCACGTTTCCCTAAGATGTCAACAGGAGAAGCTTTAAGGTACTCAAGCTGCAGTGGTCACTGAGGCAAGCGCCACACTACAGAGGAAACACCCAAGGGTTTAGGCCGCCCACCAGTCCCTCACCACCCCACCCAGGAATATGCAAAAGCTGGTTAAAGTTTTTCTTATGCTACTACAGGCATACCACCTACTGTGCTATAGACTAAAAGGAGCAACACGAGAGCAGAAACGTGAAAAGAGGAAGCCGGCAGGAGTCATCTGGACACAAACTTAGAAACAAAGCAGCAGATGGGACCCTTTGCCCTCTGGTTTTGTTTGCAGGGAAGTGGTTGCATTAAGCAGCCAGATTTACCCACAGTAACAAAAATTTAACAAAGCTTCCCCGAGACACCAGAATAAAACTTGACCTCTCCAGTCAAAGGGCAGAGACGGCTCTTCCATATCCTGGAGTTGAATAAGTTCAAAGATTGCCAATAAAGGAAAAAAGAAAGCATTAGCGGTGTGATGGGAATGAGTTTTACAGTTTATCGAACAGTCACACCGAGCTTCTCCAGCACACGGACACCTTTTTCTTGATACTCCTGTCGGGTCATCCAGAAGTTGTCTTTGTCTTTCATGATATCAGCCAGAACTGCGCCACCCAGGAAAACCATGTGCTTTCTGCGGGGTGGGTCTTCAATGCGGATCTTAAATTTCTAAAGGAGACAGACAGAAGATCGTAAGATGTTAATGTGCACAGTGCTTTCCACTCCATGAAAATAAACCTTTTCATATACCCTCTTGTTGAACCTCACAACAGTCCAGTACCGTGAATAAAACAGCAGAATTTGGTATCTGAGGTTCCTCTCATTTAGCCACCTACCCCAAACTCATAGAAGGGAACACATTCATCCCAGGGTGCCCAGAGAGGCCTTCATTCACACCTCTTGTCCTATCAGCTCTCACTCTCAAAAGGAAACTGCTTGAATGATAAACCACACACATAACCAATCTCTACTGAGAGCCGATACCAGATGAGACGGTGACCCCACAGCAGTTCCACTGTGAATTCACTCAGACCCGGAAAGGACACTGCAGCAGATTCCTCAGGAGCCTAATGCTACTATGACTCCAGAGAGAAAACTGAACTTTCTTACTCACTCTTCTCACTCACACTCTCTCTCTCTGAATCTGTGTTTCCTGTGGTGCTGGGGATTGAATCCTGGCCTCGGACAAGGTGGGCATGGGTTCTACCACTGAGCTACATACATTCCCCCAGTCTTGAAGTTCTTTTCTTACAAGCAAGGCTCATTTCTACTCTCTCAAATTCAAATGAAATGTTCTCAAAATAAAGTCAAATATGGCCAAAAGAATCCCTGGGGATGTTGGAGAAAATGAATACTGTAACCAAACTTAAAATAATTGGAAAAAGCTTTATACTCTGTAGCTACTATTAACTGTCTACAACGAATACACCCTAATCTGTAGTTGGTCAACATCTAAATGAGAATTCTTAAAGTAACACTGCAGAGTTTTAATTCCATGTCCAAAATCCTGCAAGAAGAGAGTCAAATTATATCATTCTGAATGTATGTCTTTATGTCACATAAACACTTTGTAGGGGACTGATAATCTGTAACATGAAAAAAAATATCAGTTTACATATTTGTCAATTCTGAGTCCAACTTTCTGTCCTAATTGTTTCAGTTACCTTCTGATCTAGGTAAGGGTCCACAAATGTTTTATATAAAGACTCAGCCAGTAAATATTGAGGCCTTTAGCGTCTCTGGCAACTATACAAAGCCATGTGTAGCTATAAGATAGCCAGAGACAATATGTGACAACAGACAACACTATGCAAACAAGAGCCCAACTGAGGTCCACTGAAGTTTATAAGGGCTGTAATGCACCCAACTTTGCTCTGAGGGAAATCAAACCGCCCCCTCTGCCAAGCCCCAATGCCCTGCAGCTCTCTCAGCTGACTACTGCTCCCTCTTTCACACCACCTCCCCGAAAGGTCTGTTAAGAAGGATCCTCTCCTTGTTCTTCATCCCTGGTTCTGTTGCCCTCCTCCCCAAGACTCCATAGTGGCTTGGAAATCATACTATCAGACAGAGTTTAAGAAACATCTGCCGGGCTGGGGATGTAGCTCAGTGGTAAAGAGCTTCCCTAGCACCTGCAAGCCAATGGGCTCAATCCCCAACACTGCAAAAAAGACAAAAAGGATCCTGAATAAATGACCACCTGAGATGGATTTTAAATTATAGGTATAATTCAATAAAACCAGAAAAATGAGTGAAGTACTTAGACAACATGGCTCCTTTCCAGTTATTAATTTGCTTAATGTATATGAGGAGCCCATACTCAATGTAATTTCAGTAATTTGAGTCACATATGAAAGATGTAACATTAGTGTCCAAAACATAAATTGCTCCATAATATATAATTTCATTATCTCTAACAGCTGCCTAAAGACAGAGAGACAAAGCTGAGATGAAATCAAGACTTGCTTGAGTACACACAGCACATGCAGTGTATCTATCTCATACAGCCCAGGGCTCAGGGCTGGGGGGCCCCTGACAGAGAATCACCAACAATTTCTAATTAAAGTCTGTTTCAAGAGCTATGACAATTACAGAGGTACAAAAATAGCCAGGAAAATAGACTAAAATCAGAATTATAGGACACACTATAATTCTGACTGCATATTCAAAAAGCAGGTGATGGAAAAAAAAAAGAATCAAGATACAACATATACAGGAACAAACTCCCTATAACAAATGTGATCATTATGCATATCTAAAATATACCAATAAACTTAGATTTTTTAAAAAGGCACTGCATAAGCACTTTATGTACACTGTAGTGGGGGGAAAAAAGTTTAAACAGAAACATCAACAAATACAACAGCAGCCCAATATGGGACACTGTCCTCTCTGTAGCACAGCAGACTCTCCCATGTATTCGGAGGCACACTGGAGTCCAGGGTGGTCATCACAGAGGGCTATGACCTAACTCCTCCATCCACTGAACATAGAGGGCACCGGGTCCTACCACTATCCCAGAGCAACTCCCCCAGGGCACATTAACTGCAGCAGGAATTTGTTTAGGAAGACTTCTTGCTCCCTCTAGTGGTTGCCAAGATTCATAAGTTAACAGGGTTCAGAAGGCTGATTTCAGATACTCACAGAAAGTTTTTCCACATCTCCCTTTAAAACTCGTTCTAAGTAAAGTTGTTTAAGTTCTCGTTCCAAACGTGATGGCAGGCCAGGATACATCGTAGAACCTCCAGAAAGCACAATGTGCTTATAGAATTCAGATCTAGGGAGACACAATAGTTATTTATTCAAATTAGGAAAATATTATTTTAGGGTTACCACTAATGATGTTCTTTTTTTTTTTTTTTTTGAGAGAGGGTCTCACTTTGTAGTTCAGGCTGGCTCTGAGCTCATTATGTAGCCCAGGCAAGCCTCGACCTGAGCAATCCTCCTGTCTCTGCCTCCGAGCCACCACGCCCGGTACTGTGGTATGTGGTATTGATTGCTGGTGGGCGTGAGTCTCCACGCCCAGCATTGTATGTGGTTACCAGGGATTGAACTCAGGACCTTGCGCTTGCCAGGCAGGCGCCGGAACCACTGAGCTAACCCTCCGGCCCCAACTAATGATGTTCTTGAAAAAAAATTCTTAGGGACAAGGTCTCACATGCTGGTGTCCAACTTTTAGGCTCAAGCAATCCTCCTGTCTCAGCCTCACCAATGTACCCCACCCTAAGGTTATAGTTATTTATTCAGCCTCACAGGCTGCGATGGTCCTGAAGGACTAAATTTGATGTATGCATCACAGATCTAAATGTTTGCTATCACCCCTCTTTACAGATAAAATTTTAAAAATAAATTTTTTTTTTTTTTTGAGGCAGGGTCTCGCTTTGTAGTTCAGGCTGGCCCTGAGTTCACTATGGTGCCCAGGCAAGCCGCTGCAAACTCAGCAATCCTCCTGTCTCTGCCTCCCGAGTGCTGGGATTACAGGCGTGAGCCATCACGCCCAGCATTGTGGTATGCAGTGTTGATTGTTGGTGGGCGTGAGTCTCCACGCCCAGCATTATATGTGGTTACCGGGGATCAAACTCAAGACCTTGCGCTTGCGAGGCAGGTGCCGGAACCACTGAGCTAACCCTCCGGCCCTTAAAAATAATTTTGATGTAAATGCTTCTAAAAGCATATGACATACTTTCTTAGCGATGTAATTAGTAGTGTCCTTTGGTAGGGACAAAAGTTTACATTTTGAACTTTCAGTTTTTGCCTGTTATCACAGGTTTCACTGGGGCAACTGAGATTTTGTTTACTGTACTTAACCATATACCTGTGACTTTCCAAACTTTCCATTTGTTATTTGTCATGTCTCTTTTATCCCTTTGCCTGGAGGCTGTCTGCTGTCATTTCTGGCTAGATCAATGTGTTTGCTCTTCTACCAGTGCCCATTTTTCCTCCTTAACTACACTGCTGGCTATGACACCAAAAAATCCAACCTAAAAACAGCTGCATAAGTAATAAATGTAACAGACCTGAGTGGGGCTCTGAGGAAATCTCAGGGAAGTTCGGGAGCTAAACAATATCAGTGTTAGTTGACTCAGACTAGTTCCTCAGTTTTCACCTGCTTTAAGCTCTCAATGGCTAAGGCTATTACAATTCTACAACCACTATTTTGTATTTAACTGGCTGAAGGCAGCATAAGCCAACCAGAAGTATGAGCACAAAAATGTTGGGCCGGAGATTTAGCTCAGTGGTTCCGGCGCCTGCAGCGCAAGGTCCTGAGTTTGATCCCGGTAACCACATACAATGTTGGGCATGGTGACTCACACCCACCAGCAATCAATACCACATACCACAGTGCCGGGCGTGGTGGCTCACACCTGTCATCCCAGCATTCAGGAGGCAGAGGCAGGAGGATTGCTGAGTTCGAGGCTTGCCTGGGCTACATAGTGAGCTGAGGGCCAGCCTGAACTACAAAGCGAGACCCTGTCTCAAAAAAAAAAAAAATGTTTACATGTGCCTTCAACATGCAGAACACATAAATGCTGAGCTGTGCCACACTCCTATGCAGACGTCATGGAGAGGGTACCAGACCTGATTCCTGCACTTCTGAAATGCTAACACTTTAATCCCCATTGATAGGCACTTGGTTTTAACTGCTTCTGTTGCTAAAGAACATTAAATCAAGATATAAAACCATGGACAATTTACCACAGTTATAAAAGCTAGATTCAATTTTTTGTATCATTTTTTATTAGGGTTGCTTTTTGTTATGAGTCAGATAATATTTCCTTTTTTTTTTTTTTTTTTTAGACAAGGTCTCGCTTAATAGTTTTAGGCTGGCCCTGAGCTCACTATGGAGCCTAGGCAAGCCTTGAACTTAGCAATCCTCCTGTCTCTGCCTCTGCTTTTTGTTATGAGTGAGATAATATTTCTATTTTTTTTTTTTTTGAGACAAGGTCTCATTTTATAGTTTAGGCTGGCCCTGAGCTCACTATGGAGTGCAGGCAAGCCTCAAACTCAGCAATCCTCCTGCCTCTGCCTCCCAAGTACTGGGATTACAGGCATGAGCCACCACACCCAGCACTGTGGTATTGATTGCTGGTGGGCATGAGTCACTATGCCCGGCATTGTATGTGGTTACAGGGGATTGAACTCAGGACCTTGCGCTTGCCAGGCAGGTGCCAGAACCACTGAGCTAAATCTCTGGCCCAATATTTCTATTTTTTTTTTTTGCTTTTTGGAGACAGGGTCTCGCTTTGTAGTTCAGGCTGGCCCTGAGCTCACTATGGTGCCCAGGCAAGCCACCGCGAACTCAGCAATCCTCCTGTCTCTGTCTCCCGAGTGCTGGGATTACAGGTGTGAGCCACCACGTCCGGCATTGTGGTATGCAGTGTTGATTGTTGGTGAGCGTGTCTCCATGCCCAGCATTATATGTGGTTACCGGGGATCGAACTCAGGACCTCGCGCTTGTGAGGCAGGCGCCGGAACCACTGAGCTAACCCTCCAGCCCCCAGTATTTCTATTTTTAATATATGTGCTGCCACAGTGAACACAAGATAATATTTCTATTCATTCCCTTTATTAAGACAAGTCATTCCCAGCCATCCTCAAAACTAATCAGGCGCTCATTTAACTCAGGGCTAAGTAAACACACATACAGTTCTAAGTGAAAGACTCCAAACCTGGGTACTAGGGAAAGCTTTCTAACTCAAATTCTGGATACAGTGAAAAGATTACAAATTTGTTTCAGGGTCTCACTATGCAGTTCAGGTTGGCCTTGAACCCACCATGTAGCCCAGGCTGAATCACAATGATTCTCTGCCTCAGTCTCCTGAGTGCTGGGATTACAGGTGAACTCCACAATACCCAGCAAATCTTTTTACACAACTAAGTTAAAGTTTTGCATGGCCAAAAATACTATAACCAAAAGATAAGTAACAAATCGTGATAAAATATCTGTAGCAGGTAACACAGAGCTAAAAGCTAAAATTCTGTGATAACTGGGGAAAAAAAATCAAAATCAAATTCTATAGAAAAGGCAAATGCCATAAACAGATACCCCCCCCACACATACACACAAGTGGTCTTTGGGATTTAGTTCAGTGGTTCTGGTGTCTGCCTGGCAAGCCCGAAGTCCCAAATTCAATCCCTGGTACCACATACCACAGTGCCAGGTGTGGTGGCTCATGCCTGTAATCCCAGTACTTGGGAGGCAGAGGGAGGAGGATTTCTGAGAGTTTGAGGCTAGCCTGAGTTACTTAGTTAGTATGGTGCCAGCCTGAACTATAAAGCAAGACCCTTTCTCAAAAAAGCTAAAAAAAAAAAAAAAAAAAAAAAAGTGGTCTTTAAAAGCATATAAGAATATGCTCAACTAGGGGATTTAGCTCAGTGGTTCCAGTGTCTGCCTTGCAAGTGCAAGGTCTGGAGATCGATCCCTGGTGGGTAACCACATACCATAATGCCAGGCATGGTGACTCATGCCCACCAGCAATCAGTACTACACACCACAATGCCTGCTGTGGTGGTCATGCCTGTAATCCTAGCATTCGGGAAACAGAGACAGGAGGGTTGCTGAGTTCGACACTTGCCTGGGCTACACAGTGAGCTGAGAGCCAGCCTGAACTACAAAGTAAGACCCTGTCTCACACACACACACACACACACACACACACACACACAAGCTCAACTTTACTTTTAATAACAGAAATGAAAATTAAAACTACACTGAGATATTTGACCTTGGCAGATTGGTAAGAAAGTTATGAACTTGACAAAACTAAATAAGGCTGTGGGTCTATAAGTATCTTCATATGTTACCAAGGGGTAGGAGAAATGGTATCATTATCATCAAGAGGTATTTGATGACACCTAACAAAAATATATGCATTTACATCAAAGTGAAAAGCTTCTGCACAGCAAAAAAGACAGTAAAGAGGCAACATAAAAGAGAAAATATCTGCAAACCATGTATCTGATAAAAGGTTAGTATCCTGGGGCTGGGGATTTAGCTCAAGTGCTACCACGCCAACCTTGGACGTATAAGGGCCTGAGTTCAATCCCCAGTACCGCAAAAAAAAAGTTAGTATCCAAAACACATAAGGAACTCTACTGAACTCTTAAGAAAATAAACCAATTAAAAAACAGGCAAAGGCCAGGCGTGGTGGCTCATGCTGGAATCCCAGCACTCAGGAGGCAGAGGCAGGAGGATGCCTGAATTTCAGGCTTGCATGGGCTATATAGTGAGCTTGAGTCCAGCCTGAACTATAAAGCGAGACGCTGTCTCAAAAAAAAAAAAAGAAAAAAAAAGCCCAAAGAATTGCCCATAAAAAAAAAACCTCATAAACATTTCTCAAAAAAGGCCACTTCTAATTATCAGAAAAATGCAAATTAAACTACAATGGGGTAAGACCACACACCTATCAGAATAGCAGCATTATTATTATTATCTTTTTTTTTTTTTGAGACAGGGTCTCGCTTTGTAGTTCAGGCTGGCTCTGAGCTCTCACTGTGTAGCCCAGGCAAACCCTGAACTCAGCAATCCGCCTGTCTCTGCCTCCCGAGTGCTGGGATGACAGGCGTGAGCTACCACGCCCGGCATTGTGGTATGTGGTATTGACTGCTGGTGGGTGTGAGTCACCACACCCAGCACTGTATGTGGTTTACCGGGGATCCAACTCTGGACCTTGCACTTGCAAGGCAGGCGCCGGAACCACTGAGCTTAATCTCTGGCCCAATGCTGAGATTACAGGGGTACACCACCATGCCAAGCTTAGAATGGCTATTACAAACAGGGGAGTCAAGTGTCGGTGAGCACAGAGTGAAGAGAGAACCTTTGTACACTGTGGATGGCAATGTAAATGAACACAGCCATTCAGAAAAACAGTACTGAGGGGCTGGGGATCAGGCTCAGGGGTACAGAACTTGCCTAACACACGAGGCCCCTGAGTTCAATTCCTAAGTACAAAAAAGGAAAAAGCAGACCATGGTGGTGCACATTATAATCTTAGTACTCAGAAGGCTGAGGTAGGAGGATCACTCCAAATTCAAAACTAGTCTGAACTACATAGTGAGACTTTGTCTAAAAAAAAAAAAAAAAACAGAGAGAAGAAGGTGTGGAGAGACCTTGTTTCAAAAAACTAAGAGAGATTGAGAGAGAGAGAGAAGAAAAATAGTATGAAAGTCCAGAAATTAAAAATAGAGTAACAGTGTAATTCAGCAATTCATTATTAAATGTGTGCCCAAAAGTCTTGAAGCTAGTATGTATGTGAGAGAGACACTTTCACTTCCACATTCACTGCAGCATCATTTACAATAGCCAACATATGGACTCTTCCCATAAAGGAAATGGTATCTATACTCACTTTCTGCAATCAACATAAAAACAGACTGAGGTAAGGATTACCCCTGGGTGCTGAAGGGGGGACTGTGATAAGGAATAGGATATGTATACACTCTCACTGTATTTCCATGCAAATTACTTATTAACTAAGAAAAGAAAAATAGTAAAGTTATACTGTGGAGAAAACAGTAAACTTCACAGAGAGTGTAAAACTAACATCACTGATAAGAAACAGGCATTGTTTCTGGTTGTGGTATCTGAGAAGACATAACACGCAGAATTCTAGCCAAAAACGCACAATCTGAATCTTATTATGAGAAAACAAACCCAAATCAAAACCCTTAAAATACTTGGCCTGTAGTCTGTAAAGATGTCAATGTCATGAATGACTGAAAAAATATAGCTGGTAAAAGGTGTCTAGCCTGGGCAACTTAATAAGACTTTGTCAAAATAAAAATGGAGAGGTCCAGCATTCTGGAAGTTCAGGGAAGAGAAGCACAAGGTGAAGCTCAGCTTGGGCAACTCAGTGACTTAGCAAAACCTGCGTCAAAATTTAAAACCAGAGCTGAGGGCTGGGGATTTAGCTCAAGTGGTACTGCGCCAACCTTGGACGCACAGGGCCTGAATTCAATCCCCAGTACCGCAAAAAAAACAAAACAAAAAACCAGAGCCGAAGATCTAGCTCAGTGTTTCTGGCGCTTGCCTAGCAAGAGCAAGGTCCCTGGTTGGATCCTCGTAGCCACAAACAACAATACCAGGCATGGTGATTCATGCCCACCAGCAATCAGTACCACATACCACAACACCAGGCGTAGTGGCTCATGCCTGTAGTCCCAGCACTCAAGAGGCAGAGGCAGGAGGACTGCTGGCTTGCCTGGACTACATAGTGAGTCAAGGCCAGTTTGAACTACAAAGCAAGACCCTGTCTCAAAAACAAAACAAAACAAAACAAATTTAAAAACAAAAAAAGATCTGGGGATAAAAAGGATGCGGTTCACTGCAATAGCCTTAAATCCATATACTCTCATCACCAAAAAAAATGACTAACACATGACAAAATAAAATGTAAACCCTAGGGAGATTTGATCCTATACAGGATGGAAGAAAAACTCTATGAAAAATATTATAGGAGGCCTGGAGGGTTAGCTCAGTGGTTCCGGCGCCTGCCTCGCAAGCGCAAGGACCTGAGTTCGATCCCCGGTAACCACATATAATGCTGGGCGTGGAGACACGCCCACCAACAACCAACACCACATACCACAATGCCGGACATGGTGGCTCACGCCTGTAATCCCAGCACTCGGGAGGCAGAGACAGGAGGATTGCTGAGTTCAAGGCTTGCCTGGGCTACATAGTGAGCTCAGGGCCAGCCTGAACTACAAAGCGAGACCCTGTCTCCAAAAAGCAAAAAAAAAAAAAAAAAAAAAAAATTATAGGAGTTGGGTGTGATGGCACACACCTGTAATCTAAACACTTATAAAACTGAGGCAGGAGGATTGCCACAAGTTCAAAACCAAGCAGGGCTACACAGTGAGTTCAAGGCCAGCCTGAATTACACAGTAAGACCTTGTCCACTCGGGAGGAGGATTGCTGAGTTCGAGGCTTGCCTAAACACATAGTGAGCTCAGGGCCAGCCTGAACTACAAAGCGAGACCCTATCTCAATAACAAGAAAAAGACATTATAGGTACAATGGATGAAAAGGATAGTAGGTAAAAGTATACCAATTACAAATCTCCTGAACTCAGTAACTACAATGATTATGTTAGTGTCTTTTTGCTTAAACACAAGCTAAGTAAAGAAAATTGATGCAGTCAACCTTCTAATAGTTCAGAAAAAATGGAAACAATAATATGGAGAATATTACAATTACTAAAACAGTGAAAATAGATAAGGATATATATGAATTTTATATTCTTGCCACTTTTCTCTAAATTTGAAATTATTTCAAAATGAGGCTAAAGTGGCTTTTGAAGCCACTGTAGTACATGTTATTCAATGTCCAGCAGCACCTTATCAAAGACTTGTTTTGCAGTCACAGGGGCAGGGGGCAGGGTGCACTGACAGTCTCAGCACCCAGGACGCCCGGTGTGAAAGCAGATGGAAGTGTGAACACAGTCTGAACAACTCCGTGAGATGCTGTCACACACACGTGCGCGCACACACACATACACACACACAAATAAGCTAAGGATACAGCTCAGTACAAAGGCCTAATACGGCAAAACAAAACAAAACAGAACAAAAATTCTTTAGCTGAACCCACCAACAAAGTAACGTAACTTGTTCATATGAATTATATACACTTCATTTTTTCTGACAAGTAACCTGGAAACCACCATTTCTTACGTACCTAGTATCAATGTCAGCTGCCTGGATTGTGTTGAAAAGCAATTCAGCAACACCAACCCCCTCAACATTGATCAAGTGAGGCTGGAATAATGCTTCTGGTGCTTCAAACCTTTCTCCCCCAACCTTAATAATTCGTCCATCTGGGAGCTAGAAAGGAAGAATAACCAGGTAGTAGTAGTCAGTAAAAACCATTAAAAATTTCTCAGCGTTCTTGAAAACATGTTCATACTTTTGTTCTACAGCCAAAAAAAAAATCATTAGAAGTGATATTTTCCCCCAAATATTTTCAATGGAAAAAGTAAAATAAAAGGTATTCAAATAATTTACTTCCAGTGAACTCTATTTTTTTTTTTTGAGACAGGGTCTCGCTTTGTAGTTCAGGCTGGCCCTCAGGTCACTACGTAGCCCAGGCAAGCCTGGAACTCAGCAATCCTCCTGACTCTGCCTCCCGAGTGCTGGGATTACAGGCGTGACCCACCACACCCAGCACTGTGGTATGTGGTATTGATGGCTGGTGAGCTGGTGTATGTGGTTACCGGATCAAACTCAGGGCCTTGCACTTGCGAGGCAGGAGCTGGAACCACTGAGCTAAATCTCTGGCCCAAGTGAACTCTATTTTTTAAGTGGAATTTCATGGAGAAATCATCAATGCACATGTCAAGACATTCCATGTGTCTGTGCAGCATGAGTGAACAGGCACACTGACCAACCCCTGCATTGGTATTATTACCAGTACATGTTAATGATGCTTGTTTTGTAATTTCAACATATTTGTGATTTTATAGATTCTTAGCCTGTGTAGAAGACCACATTAAACATTTTTAATAATTTTCTAAAATAAATCCCTGAGCTACATTTGTAGGAAGAAAAATAAATTTCATCAATTGTTCTGGGAAGCTATTATTTAGCCATCAAAATATTTAATTTGTGCGATTCTAATTCACAAAGTATTTATGATTAATAAAGTTTAAGAAATACTGTTTCACACTTTTTTGTTGGAGACCAGGGAAACATTATGTAGCTCAAGCTGACCTCCAACTCTTTATGTCCCCTGAGTAGCCTTAAACTTGCAATTTTCCTGCCTTAGCTTCTTGAGTAGATGGGATTATAAGCATGTGGCACAGCCCAGAGCAAGATTATTTTTTCATTGGACCATTTTTGGTATATCCTATGTGGGCCTAATAAATTTTAAATAACTGATGAACACAATTATAATTTAAGTAAGATTTAAATAGCCGGTCTAATGTCATAACATGACTCATGTAGAAAACTTTTGAATCACATTGTGTTTATATTTAATTAAAGGAGAAATATTAAGTAGAAATAACTCAAACTCCCTTGCACAATTCACTAGACTAACCAAAATAGCAACTATGCTCATATATGCTGGCATTTGATATTTTTCTATGATATATGAGGAAGTTTTTATATTAACATTTCTAACAGCATGATAATTTTCTAAATACAAAATTTATTATTATATTTTGTAATATTTATAATTTTATATTTCCAGAACGACAAAGTACCACAAAAGCATATTCCTTAAAACACTGTTTGCTAAAACCATTTATAATACATACACGGAATCACCTTTTTCAAAAATTCCAGAATTTATACAAATTGTAGGGTTTCTTAATTCTCGTTACTTCTCAACTTGTCTGCCCTTACCTTCACTTATTCACTAGCTTGTTGTCTTAACACTTGTATGCATTTTTGTATTGTTTAAGAAAGGAGGGAAGAAATAACATGTTTTATGTTTTAGTTCTCTCATTGTCTGGCTTGTGTTCATTCTTTCAAGTCAGGTAGGAGGAAAAAGTTACAAAGTCAGAAATGAACTGTCAAAGGCTTTCAGAAGGAAAATCCACGAAAAATTGCAAAGCATTAAGTTACAAAGTGGATTTTACTCTGTATTTGGATTGATATCTTCAAAGAAATGATTACCTGAAAAATGTTTATGCATTTGGGGGTGGGGCTATAGTATGCCGGCAAATGTGGACTTGTAGCACCACCAAAACATAAATGAAAACAAATAATTTAAGTTACCATTTTGTACATTATTTATGAGTATGTTAAATTAACAGAGATCAAACAGTTTAAGAATACTGTCATCAAGCCAGGTATGGTGTGGCTCATGCCTGTAATCCCAGCACTCGGGAGGCAAGGACAGGAGGACTGTGAGTTCAAGGCTGGCCTGGGTACATAGTGAGTTCGGAACCAGTCTGGGCTACAAAGCAAAACCCTGTTTCAAAAAAAAAAAAAGAAGAAGAAAGAAAAGAATGCTGTAATCCTAGCATTCAGAGATGGAGGCAGAGGAGTGCTATGAGTTCGAGGACAGCTGGGCTATACTTTAAGTCCATGGACAGCCTGAACTACACAGCAAGATCTTATCTCAAAAATAAAACGAACATAAAACCCCCCAAAATCTTGCTTTTATTACCTACTACTCTTTCATTTTAGTAATAACTGAATCAAGTCTCCATTATAATTTCAGGTTAACATCTGTTTTGAATATCTCATTAAGAAAGTATTTTTTTAAAGTCAGGAAAGGCTGCCACCTACTGAATTATTAAAGTAATGTTCTGGCAGGACTACTTCCCAAAGTATGTTTCTCCAATCACTAGGTCCATTTCTGAAAAGTTCTGTAGTACACTAAGTTTTTTGTTTTTCTTTTTGCTTTTGAGGCACAGTCTCGCTTTGTAGTTCAGGCTGGCCCTCAACTCACTATGTAGCCCAGGCAACCCTTGAACTCAGTAATCCTCCTGCCTCTTCCTCCCGAGTGCTGGGATGACAGGTGGAGCCACCACGCCAACATTGTGGTGTGTGCTACTGATTGCTGGTGGCTGTGAGTCACCATGACCGCTATTTTTGTATGTGGTTATCAGGATCAAACCAGGCGACCTGCACTTGCTAGGCAGGCACCAGAACTACTGAGGTAAATCTCTGGCCCTGTAGTTTACTAAGTTTAAGAAATAGGCATACTGTAGTCTAACGGTGAGGTATGTATTAGCATACCAAAGTGTCCGAGAAGTCCTATAATCAAGTGAAATTAAACATCTCCCTGATTATTTGACAACTGTAACTCTTCAGTTTTGTGAAACTCTTAACATGTCAGTGAAATTGTTTAACATATGTTGAGAAACACTATCCCAGATTGTAGACTCTCAACATAATGTATCTAATTATATCTTCAGGTAGAAAGTAATTTATGATTCTTGTCTTAATTTACATTATGTATTTCCCAAAATAATTAAATTATAGAATCAATATAAGACCTTTAAGGGGTGGAGATTTAGCTCAGTGGTTTCAGTTCCTGCCTAGCAAACCCACAGTCCTGAGTTCAATCAAGTAACCACATATAATACGGGGTTGGTGACTCAAACCCGCCAGTAATCAGTACCACACACCACAAGGCCAGGCAGGCGTGGTGGCTCACGCCTGTAATCCTAGCACTCAGGAGGCAGAGGCAGGAGGACTGCTGAGTTCGAGGCTTGCCTGAACTATAAAGTGAGACCCTGTCTCGAAAAAGAAAAGACCTTTAAAAAATCACATGTAAAACATATAACAACCTGAAACAAAAATACTGATTCCAGAATTCAGTTTAATAGTACAGAGTTTGCCAAGCACACACAAGGCCTCCAACACTACAGAACTGAAGACTGACTACAAGTAAACCTCCTGAGGCTGACACTAGTAATGATAGATGTCCATTTTTACCATATTCCCACTGGCTTGAACTGCCAGTGGTACATGCACAACCGTCCCATTGGGTGCCGTGTATCACTGGGGGTAAAAGTGAGACAGTCAAGCACATACCACTAGTGGAAAGACATCCAGTAGCAACGCATACAAATTACGGGCCTATCACAAATGTGTAGAACCAAATACATATAACACACACTGGATATACTTACTGTGTAAGATTCAACTAACACTGTGGTTTCTAAGGCCAATTTCTGCTCTTGTTCAATATTATATCCCACATAACATAGCTTCTCTTTAATCATGCGAACTGTTTCAAAATCAGCAGAATGGTTGAAGGCATATCCTCGCAACAAAAGCAGCTAGAATTAAAAAGACAGGATTAAAGAGATTTGAGTTCCACTCTGCAAAAGCTGCTGATGCTTATTAACCTGTCCCATCAATAACAAATATAATGCATCCTGTATCTTCAAGATTCTGCTGAGTATTTCAGTAATGGAATTTTACTTGCCATAAAAGGATTTGTACTTCAGTTTTTTTTTTTTTTTTTTTGAGACAGGGTCTCACTTTGTAGTTCAGGCTGGCCCTGACCTCACTATGTAGCCCAGGCAAACCTGGAACTCAGCAATCTTCCTGTCTCTGCCTCCCAAATGCTGGGATTATAGGCATGAGCCACCAGGACCAGCATTGTATGTGGTTACCAGGGATCGAACTCAGGACCTTGCACTTGCAAGGCAGGCGCCAGAACTACTGAGCTAAATCTCTGGCCCTGCACTTCAGTTTTATAGAGAATTAGCAGTTTGTGAATAATAAATGCAGAAAACAAGCTAGAAACAAGTCAGTTTTTTTTAAATTTGTATGTTTTAGTTTTTTGTTTTGTTTCTTTTTGCTTTTTGAGACAGGGTCTCGCGTTGTAGTTCAGGCTGGCTCTGAGCTCACTATGGTGCCCAGGCAAGCGGCCGCAAACTCAGCAATCCTCCTGTCTCCGCCTCCGGAGTGCTGGGATTACAGGCGTGAGCCACCACGTCTGGCATTAGTTTTTTGTTTTTTTGAGACAAGGTCTCACTTTGCAGTTCAGACTGGCCTTGAATTCACAATGTAATCCAGGATAGCCTTGAACTTATAGCAATTCTCCCGCCTCTGCCTCTTGAGTACTGGAATAATAGGTGTGAGCCACTGCATCTGGCTAAACAAACCAGTTTTTAAAAGTACTGTTTACAGGGGCTGGGGATTTAACTCAAGTGGTACTGCACCAACATTGGATACACAAGGGACTGAGTTTAATCATTGGTACCACAAAAAAAAAACAAAAAAACAGTACTGTTCACATACTAGTGATCAGACAGTACTAACATATAATGAACAGTATACTAATGAATGAATACTGAGTTAGTACTAGACATCTACAGCCTGCAATTTGCTCCCTCAATTAATGTCATGCTTATGAAATATCCAGAGGTCTGACAGTTGTATCTGGCTCCTGGGACAGTGTCTGGCACATATTGGAAAGGCAAAACAATTTGTTAAACAGCTGAACAAAAGAACTGCTGGGATACTTGAAGGTATAGTCTTTAGTCTTCTCTCTCTCTCTCCCCTTCCCTCTCCCCTTTCTATCTATTCTTATTTTTAGAGATAAGGTCTCACTATGTTGCCTGGGCTGATGTTGAACTCCTGGGCTCAAGGGATGTTCCTGCCTCAGCCTTCTGAGGTATCTGAAACTACAGCCATATGCTACCATGCCCAATTCTTATTTCTTAAATGATAGAAAATGTTATTTCAAAAACAACTCTGATGAGAGAAAATAGCATAATAATTGTCATGAACACAACTGGGCCTTTTGTTAAAAAGAAAAAGAAAAAAATCCCCTAATGTTTGTGCTCTCTGCAGAAACTCTGTTGGTTACCTCAGACAGAATTTGGGCCTAGAATGGGAATACTGTACTGTAGTTCTCTTACCTCCCAACAGGATCAGATTCATCTTGAACAAGCCTAAGAAATTCAAAGAGAAGGTGGGGAACCAAAGCGACCCAATGGAATCTACAGCTACCATTTCTCCATAGCAGCAAATAAGGGACTCTCATTTGCATCTCAAAGATAGTGTGTGAGAACCTACAAAAGCCAGTTACCCCACCATCTCCCTCTCACTTACCTTGATGAGATATCTGGTGATGTCCCTGCCGGCAATATCCAGTCTCCTGGTGAGATGAGGGAGAGAAAAGCCTTCATAAACTGGGCAAATGTGAGTGACGCCATCTCCAGAGTCCACCACTACACCAGTCAATAAACCTACACAAAATCAGAGAGTTGTTGAGAAAAAGTCAAATCAGAACAACCAAAGCTGCCAAATCTCCACTATACTGTAATAGCCAACCTACAAAATTTTTTATTTATTTACTTTGCAATCTGTTTCTAACACACAGATTTTAAAGTGTAATACACAGACATTATGGTTCTCTTAGGTGTCCCTGGGAGACTTCTGGCCAGCATCTTCCTCCACGGAGGTGAGAAGGACCACGGCTGAAGACCAGCACAATTCTTTTTCCTTCTTTCTAATTTAATTTTGATCACTGACTTCCATTAAAGTTAAGTTTTCTAAAGTTCTATTGATAACTTTTTTTTTTTTTTGAGACAGGGTCTTGCTTTGTAGTTTAGGCTGGCTCTGAGCTCACTATGTATCCCAGGCAAGCTTCAAACTCAGCAGTCCTCCTGTCACTGCCTCCCAAGTGCTGGGATTACAGGCGTAAGCCACCACGCCTGGCTATTGATAACTTTTACAAACAATGAAGTTTTGGGCCAGAGTTTTAGCTCAGTGGTTCCGGCACCTGCCTAGCAAGCCCAAGGTCCCTGGTTCGATCCCTGGTAACCACATACAATACCGCACATGGTGACCCACACCCACCAGCAATCAGTACCACACACCACAGTGAGGCAGAGGCAGGAGGGTTTGAGGGTTGCCTGGACTACACAGTGAGCTGAGAGCCAACCTGAACTACAAAGCGAGACCCTGTCTCAAAAAAACCCAAAAAAGAAAAAACAAAACACCTAAAGTTTTACACAGTTATAAACTGACAAATCTGTTGAAATTACCTAGTTCTTTATTTCTGTCACAGAGTAATTAAAAATCTGTACTGTTCTGGAAAAATGACTACTTATACTACATAGCTAAAAATCAGAGAATTACTCTTGCTTACCCCAAGTATCACTTCAATTATTCATCCAAAAACAGAAAAACCATGTAAACTATAGCCTGGCATGGTGGCACATGCCTGTAACCTCAACACTCAGGAGGCTGAGGCAGAAGACTGCCGTGAGTTCAAGGCCAGGCTAAACTGTACGAGACAATTTAAAAAAAAAAACAGAAAAAAAAAAAAAAAAAAAGCAAAAATTCCCACAAACTCTACAACAAAAGAATAGCAAAGGTCTGACACGGTTGCTCATACTTGTAATCCCAGCATTCAGGAGGTAGAGGCAGGAGGACTGCTGAGTTCCAGGTTTGCCTGGGCTAGTTAGCTCAGGACCAGCCTGAACTACAAAACAAGACCCTGTCTCAAGGCAAAAAAAAAAAAAAAAAAAGAATAGCAATGATGCTGCCTTGTTTCCGGTTTGCTACTGAAAATGTAGAAATGCCTGCAAAAAGTCAATGTCTCATTTTCTTCATTAGGGATAATTCATTAGCAACATAAACTTTTTCTAATTTATATTTTTTTTTCTTTTTTTGAGAAAGGGTCTTGCTATGTACTTCAGACTGGCCTTGAACTCACTTCTAGAAGAATTTTACCATCACTTGGAATTTGATATTTTAATGTCATTAGACCATTACTTCTAAAAATTAAGGATTCAAAAACTAAACAAAAATAGTTAACTATAAGCAATTAAAATAGGATAGGGCCAGGGATGTAGTTCAGTGGCAACACTCCTCCCTCACAAGCAAAAAGTCCCTAGGTTTGATCCCTGATACTGCACCTCCCCCCAAAAAGAGAATGTCTTCTAGCTGGGGATTTAGCTCAGTGTCACAGTGCCTCCTGGCAAACTCAAAGTCCGTGGTTTGATCCCCAGTTCCAAAAAAAAGAAAAGAAGAATATCTTCTATTAGAATAAACTAATAAATGTTGCTAATTGCTTGGGAAATTTATTACTGTCAGTTTTATCAAGACACAATTTTTAGGGGCCGGAGATTTAGCTCAGTGGTTCCCTTGCAAGTGCAAGGTCCTGAGTTCGATCCCCAGTAACCACATACAATACTGGGTGTGGTGACTCATGCCCACCAGCAATCAATACCACATACCACAGTGCCTCACGCCTGTAATCCCAGAACTCAGGAGACAGAGGCAGGAGGATTGCTGAGTTCGAGGCTTGCCTGGGCTACATAGTGAGCTTAGGGCCAGCCTGAACTACAAAGTGAGACCCTGTCTCAAAAAAAAAAAAATTAAAAAATTAAAAAACTTCTATTCAGTACAACTGCCTCACCCTTAACCCCTTGAGTGAGAATTCTCATTACATGTTTCCAACTTTGACTCAAAATTTTTAACATGTATTTTTTTCCTAAATATTATGTATACAATAAACTCTAAAGCTAGGCATAGTGGCCATCTATACTCAGGAGGTAAGGACGGAGTATCACAAGTTTATGATCACCTTGGACAACTTACCAAGACCCTCTCTGACAATAATAAAGGTCTAGGGGAGCTCACTACTCACTGGTTTCAAACTCCAGTATGGAAAAAAAAATTTTTTTTTTTTTTGAGACAGGTTCTCTCTTTATAAGTTCAGGCTGTCCCTGAGCTCACTATGTAGCCCAGAGAAGCCTTGAACTCAGCAAGTCTCCTGTCTCTGCCGCCTGAGTGCTGGGATCACAGGCGTGAGCCACTATGTCCAGCACTGTGGTATGTGGTTACTGGGGATCAAACCAGGGACCCTGTGCTTGCTAGGCAGGCACTAGCAGCACTGAGCTAAACCTCTGGCCCTGGAAAAAAATTTTAAAAGTGTTAAAAAACCAGATAAACTTAGCTAGATGCAAAAAGTCTAAGCATGCCCTCTCATTTTCTAAAATAACTGAGTTTTGCTTCTTCCTTCAAAAGATAAATTATAGCTGGACGATAATCATCTTTTGCTTTTCTGTTTTACAGGACTAGGGGTTGAACTAGGACGTTTACACACTACATAAGTGCTTTACCACAGAGCTATCTCCTCAGCCCCTTTTCATTTTCTGCTTTATAGAGACAGTTATCTCACTAGGCAGCCCAAGCTCACCTCACAATCCAAGCTCACCTCACAATGCCTATGCCCTCCAAAAGTAGCTGAGATATAGATGTGTGCTACCCTGCTCGGCTGGACAGTTATCACTTTAAGGGCAAAGAGATTTTCTTACTGTTACATTCTTTGAACAAAAGTGAATGAAAGCCTCATGTTACACTCAGTGAATTAATAACTTTCTTTGATTTCCAGACAAGTGTGGTGGCACATGCCTGTAATCCCACATGAGGCAGGATGGTCACTGCTGAGTTTGAGGCCAGCCTGTGCTATACAGTAAACTCAAGAACAGCATAAGACTACACAGAAAGACTTTGTCTCAAAAAAAAGAAAAAAGAAAAAAAAAAAACAGGCATGGTGGCTGATGTCTGTAATTCCAGCACTCAGGAGGCAGAGGCAGGAGGATTGCTGAGTTTGAGGCTTATCTGGGCTACATAGTGAGCTCAGGGACAGCCTGAACTACAAAGCAAGACCCTGTCTCAATTAAAAAAAAAGTATTTTTATACTAATCTATATGTAGAATCAGATAGGTCATTATCAATTTAAGTTCTTAAAAGTTATAAAAGGGCCGGAGGGTTAGCTCAGTGGTTCCGGTGCCTGCCTCGCAAGTGCAAGGTCCTGAGTTCAATCCTGGGTGAACACATACAATGCTGGGCGTGGAGACTCAACGCCCACCAGCAATCAATACCGCATACCACAATGCCAGGCGTGGTGGCTCACGCCTGTAATCCTAGCACTCAGGAGGCAGGGACAGGAGGATTGCTGAGTTCGAGGCTTGCCTGGGCTACATAGTGAGCTCAGAGCCAGCCTGAACTACAAAGTGAGACCCTGTCTCCAAAAAAAAAAAAAAGTTATAAAAGAACCAATCAAAGCAAAAAAAAAAATCTTAGTATGTGTCATTAGACTTGAGACAGATTAGGTATTATTTCCTTCAGAAAGATTCTCTGACATGTTATATCAAATTATATTTCTGAACCTTTCTTTTCCATAGAACTTTTAGAGAACACCTTTACACTTCAAATGCCTAAAAGGCTCCATACCATATATTTACCAGCCCTATAAATTCTTAGTAAGTTTCTGTTGAATTTATCAGACCATCAAAATACAAAAAATTCTTCCCTTTCATAGCCAATATTTTATTTCCAGTGTACAAAGAGGCCACTACTGATGGGAACATCAAGAGATAGTACAGTAGATCCTTTCATTTAATTCCTCTCAAAAACTAGGAATGTAGTGGGCTGGAGATTTAGCTCAGTGGTTCCAGTGCCTGCCTCGCAAGCGCAAGGTCTCTGAGTTCAATCCCGGTAACCACATACAATGCCAGGCATGGTGGTTCACGCTTGTAATCCCAGCACTCGGGAGGCAGAGGCAGGAGGACTGCTGAGTTCAAGGCTTGCCTGGGTCACAGAGTGAGCTCAGGGCCAGCCTGAACTACAAAGCGAGACCCTGTCTCAAAACAAAACAAAACAAAACCTAGGAATGTACATCCAAATGTCTATTTTTTCCCTTTTATTTAATCTAGTCTCCCTTTCATTTAATCTATTATATATTTGACAAGCATGATTTCAGATCTTTTTTCAACTGAAGGCAATTCAGAAAACAAATTTCTACTGAATAAAAATTAAATAGCTTAAAAGAGGGAATATTCTGTATTTTAAAATGATTCAGGGTACCAGGTATGGTGGCACATCCCTGTGATCCTAGCACTCAGGAGGCTGAGGCAGGAGGATAGCTGTGATTTTGAAGCCAGCCTGGGGTATATAATGAATTCAATGCCTGGCTAAACTACAAAATAAGACCCTGTCTCAAAAATCAAATCAAATCAAACCAATTGTCTCTCTCTACCTTAAATCCTCAGTGCCTAATAAAGCAAGTAAAAATTTATATGACATTTTTTTTCTTTTGCGGAACTAGGGATTGAACTGAGGACCTTGCAGTTGCCAGGCAGGTTGCGGCAAAACTGAGCCACGTCCCCAGCCCCTGGGGTACATGACATTTGACACATGGTAGAAATTGTGAAAATATTTCAAAGTGGTGGTATATAAATACTGTGCTTTTCTGGGATTTGTTACAATAAAAAAAAATCAAATTTCTCTGGCATAAAACACAATTTTTGAAAAAGTTAAGTTTCACCCACCTTGAGCATACAAAGTCAGAACTGCCTGGATGGCTACATACACGCCAGAGAACTGGTATGTTTCAAACATTACCTAAGAATTCAGAGAAAGAAAAGAAACAGCATTTAGGAAGTTACATGATGTAAATTTATATGCTTCCTTCATCTCACAGTGTTGATTCACTGACAGAACAGACTCAGAGAAGAGAGCCCTCTATTATATATGTATATATCTACGAGCATCTCTTTTACAAAGACCTGTAGCCACAGAGCTCTAACTCTGAGGACAAAGTTTTGGACACATACTGAGTCCCCAAGCATTTATAACTGGTGGAAAGCAAAGGTTATTTTCTCTCCTTCCTTCTTTTTTTGTGCTGCTGATTGAGCCCATGTCCTCCATGATCTCCTGCTTCAGACTCTGAGAGTGCTGGAATTACAGAAATTTATCACCATTTCAGGCTAAATATCTTTTGATGCAAAAGCAAACTGGAGCCAGGCACATTGGCTGACTGTAAGTCAAAAGGTCAACTTAGCAGGACCCTGGGGATGTAGCTTAGACACAGTAGCCTGGTTTCAACTCTAAGTACCACAATCAAATAAAGCCTACAGAAACTGCCTAACTACTGAGTCTCTCTCTCACTTTTTCTCAGCTGGACTGCGGCTCTATTTCCACCACTTAGAAACACAAACAAGGGCCAGAGATTTAGCTCAGTGGTTCCGATGCCTGCCTCACAGCACAAGACTCAGTTACATCCTCAGTACAAAAAAACCAAAAAACAAAACCCCCAAAACACACAAACAAATAATGAAAGATGCAGGGCTGGGGATACAGAGCTCAGTGGTAGAGTACTTGGTTAAAGTCTGAGAGGCCCTGGATTTAATTCCCAGCACTACAAAAAGGAAAAAAAAAAAAAGTAAAATGAGAAGGTTAAAAACAAAGATTAAAGCAGCTTGCAAACTAGTAGATAAAACATCCCCTGCTCCCAGCAGAAACTTTCATGCTGGGCACACACTGATGCCCATGCTCTGCAGCCCCGGTGGGTGGGAGCACAGCTTGACTGGTAGTCTGTCACTCCAAGTATCCAGATACTCAGAAATTTTATTATGCGGGCTGGGGATTTAGCTCAGTGGTGACAGCATCTGCCTTACAAGTGCAAGTCCTAAGTTCGATCTCTGGCACCACACACCACAATGCCAGGCATGGTGGCTCAATTTGTAATCCCAGCACTCTGGAGGCAGAAGCAGGAGGATTACTGAGTTTGAGGCTTGCCTGGGCTCCATAGTGAGCTTAGGGCCAGCCTGAACTACAAAATGAGACCTTGTCTCAAAAAAAAAAAAAAAAAAGATTTTATTATTCATCATAACAATTACACAGAATTTAGATTTTATAACTCAAACACCAATTTGTCGATTAACAACTAGACAGGTGACTGATTTTTTTTTTTTTTTTTGAGACAGGGTCTCATTTTATAGTTCAGGCTGGCTTTGAGCTCACTAGGGAGCCCAGGCAAGCCTCAAGCTCAGCAATCCTCCTGCCTCTGCCTCCCGAGGGCTGGGATTACAGGTGTGAGCCAACATGCCTGGCATTGTGGTATGTGGTACTGACTGATGGTGGGTGTGAGTCACCACGCCTGGTATTGTTGTATGTGGCTACCGGGGATCAAACCAGGGACCTTGGGTTTGCTAGGACGGCGCTGGA
>PVIC010006207.1:0-55015 GCA_004025085.1 Thryonomys swinderianus | reverse complement strand
AAATATCTAGGAATCAACCTAACAAAGGAAGTGAAAGACCTCTACTCTGAAAACTATAGGACTCTGAAAACTGAGATAGAAAAGGAAACCAGTAAGTGGAAAGATATCCCTTGTTCCTGGGTCGGGAGAACCAACATCGTTAAAATGGCTATACTCCCACAACTACTATATAGATTCAATGCAATTCCAATTGAAATTCCAACGGTATACTTCAAAGAGCTAGAGAAAATAATACAAAAATTCATCTGGAAACACAAGAAACCTAGCATAGCAAAAGCAATTCTAAGCAACCACGACATGGCAGGGGGTATTACACTCCCCAATTTAAAACTCTACTATAAAGCTGCTGTGATAAAAACTGCATGGTACTGGCAAAGTAACAGACCAGAGGACCAGTGGAATAGATTAGAAGACCCAGAAACAACTCCAGATACACTAAGCCACGTTATCTTTGACAAAGGAGCCAAACATCCCCAATGGAAGAAAGACAGCCTCTTTAACAAATGTTGCTGGAAAAACTGGGCTTTAGCCTGCCAAAAGCTAAAGCTAGACCTATCTCTTTCACCATGCACAAAACTAAACTCACAGTGGATATGCGACTTAAACATTAAAACAGAAACAATAAGCCTGCTGGTAAACAGGCTTGGTAAAACTCTTGGAGACATTGGCTTAGGCAGAGACTTTATGAATAAAACCTCTCTAGCAGAAGAAGTAGCAGAAAGAATCAACAAATGGGATCTCATTCTACTGAAAGGCTTCTGCACAACCAAAGAAGTCGCTGGCACTGCTAGAAGACAACCAACAACATGGGAAAAAATCTTTACTAGCTGTATATCAGACAAAGGATTATTATTGACAATATATAAAGAACTCAAACAGATCAGCCTCCCCAAGTTTAAAGACCCAATTCAAAAATGGGCAACTGAAATGAACAGACACTTCTCAGAGGCAGAAGTCAAAGCAGCCAAGAAACATATGAAGAAATGCTCAACATCTCTGGTCATTCGAGAGATCCAAATGAAAACAACATTGAGATTCCATCTCTCTCCACAAAGAATGGCCGCGATCACAAAATCCACCAATGATAAATGCTGGCGTGGCTGTGGGGAGAAAGGAACCCTTCTCCACTGTTGGTGGGATTGCAAACTTGTGCAACCATTGTGGAGATCTGTGTGGAGATTTCTCAGAAAACTAGGACTACAGGTCCCATTTGACCCTGCTATACCCCTGCTAGGAATATACCCAAAAGAATTTAAAAACTCATATTGGAAAGACAGATGTACACCCTTGTTCATAGCAGCTCAGTTCGTGATAGCTCAATCTTGGAAACAACCCAAATGTCCATCAACTGGAGAGTGGATAAAGAAGATGTGTTTTTTTTTTACAAAATGGAGTATTACTCTGCCATAAAGAATGACAAGATCGATCCATTTAGGTGCAAATGGAGACATCTGGGGGATATACTAATAAGTGAAATCAATAGATCACAGATAGACAATATCCCGATCTTCTCTTTGGCATGAACACATGTAGATGCAAATGAGTTCTAGAAAGTAGGACAGCTTTTATAGAGTGGAATATTTCTATAGGAAACTTGGTGTGGGAATGTGATGAGGGGAAGAAATAAATATGGTACAGAAAGAAAATAAAAGAGCATGTATAAAGGGGGGAGGAGGGTGGAGTGGGTAGGGGTATGGGTAAAAATGAGAATTAACTTGTGGCATATACTGGTACAAATTTCCCAATGTTATATGTGATTTTGAGATGTATATAAATTGTACCAATAAAGAATTCAATTAAAAAAATCACAAGTCAAGCATGCTTTCAATATATATTCAGCCTACCAAACATCCTCGCTTAGCACTATACTACATTGTGTATTATCACTTGTTTCCCCTGTATTACCCCCTTGTTTCCCCTTGTGATCTCATGGCTCCTTCCCAGCATCAAGAGCACATTAGTGTGCCACAGACAACTAGCTTGGGAAAATAACCAAATTAAAGTTCAAAAGATGACTTCCACTTAATGTGTATCAATTTCACACCATCATACAGTTAGAAAATATGTGGGATTATTATTAATCAGGGATCCTCTATAACTGTGTATCTACATATCTCTATATTCTAGACAACCACATTAATTTCATCAACACCATAATAATATAGTAACAAATGACACCATGAAATGACTGTTGAAACAGAAAGTTTAAGTGCATTCCTGGAGGAGCAGAATATTAGGCCTATTTGTGTTGCTTCCCGAGAAGGAAACAAATTGAGTAAGTGACATCACCCAGTCATAGATGTTCCTATAGGGTTAGAGCTTTGGCATCTGTCTAACCTTAAAATAAGTGATGAAATGTCAGGGGAGATTTTGCAGGTCCTGAGAAATTCTGTGTAGTACCAGTGGGCAGGTCATCCACTTCAGAAAATACATCAGTGCATGCAATGAGACAAGTCAAATGTGGGCAAAAATGTCAGATAAAGCATCTAGCAGCAAGGGAACAGTAAGGCAGGTTGGCAGGCCTGAGAAGATTGATCCATATCTCTCTTGCAGGAAACACATCTGCTCTGGATGTAAGACTAGATTCATAAATATCTTTCAGAACTTTATAAGTTTTCAACTCTCAAATGTACTGGCTACTGTTCTTGCTTGGCCAATGGTACCTCTTTTATCAAGTTCTGTGTGCCTTTCCCATTCCTCAGCTTGCCTGTGGCTTGCTTCTAGTGGCCAGCATCTGTGAACTTCTGCAGGAGACTTCCTGTGGGGTTCTGGAGCAGTTTTCCTATACCTATAAAGCCCAAGAAGTACCTGAGAGTTTGTATGGGAATTTATTGCACTCTGAGGCAGCCATAGCCCATAACTGGCAAGATTGAAAATATCAAAGCCCATAGCTCCTTTGACTTTGAGACAAACTCTGAGATGCAACTGACACTCCAGGGCTCTCCCGTCAGGATCAAGCTATGCTAGATATCATGCATTTATGTGGATTTCTACTCTGCCCTGCTCTAAAATTGCTGATTCCTTATCAATTTCTTTTTGCATAACATTCATAGTAAATTATCTGCATGCTGGTCCTTATATTAGTAACTTTTTTGGGGGGAACTCAGCTTAAGGCAAGAAGCCTTACTTTATTGAGGGAGAAAAGGCTCAGAACCTTGTCTTCAATTAGCATTGAAAGACTGAATAAAAGAATTGATTGAATGAGTTAACAGAATCCAGTCTTCAGCCTTATGCCACTCATGTAGTAGTTAGGGAAACAGAAGAGATAAAACATTGGAAATCTGGCTATCGTGTCTTAGAGCTGGAAGTCCTATAGTAGAGTTGCCTATATAGTAAAGCTGAAGAGCTGAAGGTCTTGCAAACTCCTCTTAAACATTGCAGGGGAAGAAGGCTTTACTGTCTCCTGAAATAGCTTCCTTCCTTCTCTTTTGTGATTCAGTTTATTATGAAGACCCTTTTTCCTCCCTCCCTCTTCCCTCCCTTCTTTCTTTCCTCCTTTCGTTTCCATTTTTTCCTTCCTACCTTTCATCATTCCCTCGCATCCTTTGCCTCTCCTCCCTTTTCCTTCCTTCCTTTGATAGAATACACATGCCTTCAATTCACTCATTCAAAGTGAATAATTCACTTTTAGGACATTTGAAGTTGTACAGCCATCATCACAATCAACTTAGAGTATTTTCATCAACTGTAAATCATTGTACTATTTAGCTACTGCCTCCTCCACTACTCAATTCCCTAATCTGCTCTTGCTCTCTATGGATTTAATTATTCTGGACTCTTCTTTTATTTTATCATTTTTTTGAATTTTAATTTATTGGTACATTATATATACACATCATAATTATGCTGAACATTGAGAATTTGTACCAGTATATGACGACTTCATTTTCCTTTTCCCCTTTCCCTACCCACCCTACAACCCCACCCCTATATACACATGCTTTGTTTCCTTTATTTAACATCAATTTTTTCTTTCCCCTCTCTAATTACCCTCAAGCTCCATTTCCCTATGAATATTTACTATTTCACAATTTCAATCATGCATTCTAGAAGTCATTTACAACTTCAGTTTTTCATACCAGAGAAAAGACACAATATTTACACGTCTGTGACCTATTTCTTTCACTTATGAGTATGTCCTTAAGGTATGTTCATTTGAGTATAAATGACTCAACTGAATCATTCTTTATGGCAGAATAATACTTCACTTTATTAAAAAACACATCTTCTTTATCTAGTTCTTCTTTCATTTTTAGTTTATTTTATTGGTACATCTTATACATACATTATGATTGCATAGAACATTGAGGGTTTGTACCAGTACATGACACATCTTGATTCTCATTTTTCCCCATTCCCCTGCCCTCCCTACAACTCCCAGCCCTGGACTCTTCTTATAAAAGGAATCACATAGTATGTGGTCTTTCCTGACTGACTTCTTTCCATTAACACAAATTATTCAAGGTTCATTCATGTAATGTCACATGACAGTGCTTCCTTCTTTTTTATGGCTAAGACATCTTCCATTGTACAGATAGACCACATTTTGTTTATTAATTCTTAACTTCATGAACATTTTAACTGTACTGATATTTTGACAGTTATGAATAATTTTTCTATTAACATTCATATAAAAGGTTTTGTGCCTATATATTATTTTACATGGCCATATATTTAGTAATGGAATTATTAGGTCAGATATGGAAATTTCTTTCTTATGTTCATCCAAAATTTGAGTCTTAATAACGCCCATCCTGGGATTTTGGCCTGTGTTCTGGAGAAAAATGGACAAAGACTTTCCATTCTTAGGCATGACATCCCTTCAAATCATTCGTCGTTGTCTTTATGTCTTCCTCTAGCTTATACAGATTGAATCTCTTCTGTTCTTTCAGTCAATTCCACTGAAAAAAAAATGGGATTTCTAAAAATACATACTGGGAGCTTAGAAGTTGTCATATTATGTTATTATTTACAAAGCAGCCTTCTTTTGTTTTGATCTCAGATTTTCCCAACAGTGCTAGGGAGCTAGTGGCTGATAACTGTATGATACCAAAATGGGAGACAATAGGGATGAGCATGTAGCTCAGTGGTGCCATTCCTGCATGACAAGTCCTGAGTTCGATTCCCAGTACTAAAAAGAGAATGGAAGAAAATAAAGTATTTTCTGGGTAAGAAGACTTTTCATTAGATTCACAAGGGAATTTAAAACGGACTAATGATTTGTAACTTATGTATATGCTTATCATTTCTTGACATGTTAATGTGAAACAAAATAATTCTATTGTTCTATAAAATAAATGGAAGTCAGTTATTCTATGAACTGAAGGAAGTCATGTGTAGTGTTTTTTCTTCATCACAAAGACAATAAGGAGAAACTTGAAAAAATTATAGGAAAACTGTAGCAAATTACTTAGCCTGTGGATTGTGCTGAATTGGCCCAACTGTGGTGTGCATTTCTTCTTTAGTGGCTGTGGATGGATCTGATTTTCGCTTGT
This sequence comes from Thryonomys swinderianus, assembly GCA_004025085.1. NCBI lineage: Eukaryota > Metazoa > Chordata > Mammalia > Rodentia > Thryonomyidae > Thryonomys > Thryonomys swinderianus. Next base: position 49,520 of record PVIC010006207.1, on the reverse strand, counting down.
GAGCATTTCTCTCAGGGATATCTTCCATGTTCTTTTATTTATTTATTTATTTATTTATTTATTTATTTATTTATTTATTTATTTATTTATTTATTTTTTAGCTTTTGGCAGGTTAAAGCCCAGTTTTTCCAGCAACATTTGTTAAAGAGGCTGTCTTTCTTCCATTGGGGATGTTTGCCTCCTTTGTCAAAGATAAGGTGGCTTAGTGTATCCGGAGTTGTTTCTGGGTCTTCTAATCTATTCCACTGGTCCATGTTCTTTTATATTAAATGCAAGGCTTAGCATGGCTTCTAGCATTGCCTCACATTAGTTACATGACCTTGCACAAGCCATTTGACTAAGTGCAAGCCATTCTAAGCCTTAATTTCTGAACCTTACCATCACATCTGTAGTTCTCAAACTGTGTTTTTCCTAACAACAATAAAGGTTATAATGTCAGTCCTGAGTCTTTTCTCCTTGGTTTCTGATTCATCATGTTTTGGGAGATTCTCAAAATTACTTTTTCAAAATCCACCTCCAAGTGATGCTGATATCGATGCCCCTGAAGACAGTACTTCCCTATATACTGATTAGCCATTTCTTTCTAAACTCTTCTAATCTTGTTCTGTCTTCCTCAGAAAGAAAAAAGAAACCTTATTATTTTTCTTGGTAATATATTTCCATTTGTGCTGTGTGTGAATATGAAGAAAGAGATCCAACAAAGCTGAAATAATGAAAACACTCCAATCTGATGTTTAGATTCTGATTTATTGAAATTATCTGAATTGCAAGCATATTATCCATAAAGTATAGTTTTTTACCTGTAGCACTACTTCCACACATCCTTTACTCTGTGTGTTAAAGGCTGCCCTGTGCATTGTAGTACCCTGAGCAGCATTTTTGGACTCTGTAACTGGTTATTGATAGTAGCTTTTCCTGACTTTAAGTTGCAACAAACAAAATGCCTCCACATATTACCAAATGTACCCAAAGAAGGGGATTAAATTTGCTGCTAATTAGGAGCCAACTTTATAAAGCATTGCCTCAAAGAAAAATAATCATAGGCCCCAAGTAGTTTCTTTTGGTTGATTCCTGATACACACCAATGGAGAAAATCTCAGCTAAAGTGTTGGTGCTCTGCCTTCGTGTATCAGGCATTCCCTAGGAATCAGGAATTCCCTAGCTAATCCTCTCAATTTGTTGGATTAATGGGCTACAGATATGTTAAGTGTTTTGGCAGGAGAGGACATTTGCTTTTATCCTCATTTTCTTATACTCCTGGCAAAAAATGTATAACATTTGCCTTATATGCTCTGATACTTATAATTACAAGATAGATTTACTGGGGGTAGTCTACCATTGCATGTGAAATTGGTGTAAAACCTCCTGACACTAGAGTAATGTCAAGTGTCACCACTAATGCAACTGTTGAGCCTCTAACATCAAGGGGGTTTTGAGGTTATAATAGTAGTTTCTTTGGGCAAATAGCCAGTTGCTCAAAATGACACTACAGCTGTCAGTTGTGATCCCACAAATGGCCAACCAATCTGATTGTGTTCCAACAACATGCCATGTCAGTGGGATACAAGTCCCAGGCTCAGCTCCTCTCTTCTGCTTTGAGGAACTTTCTCCTTATTTTCTTGAGTGCTATAAGACACAGTTTACTGAAAAAAAAAACTATATTATTGGTGTGAGATATACTCCTATGAAGTAAAAATTACCAAAAGATACATTCCTTATGTGTATAAAAGGGTTTTCAACCTCAGTGCTCTTGACATTTAGGGTCAGATCATTCTTTGTTGGGGGCTCTTTTGTGCATTGTAGCACAAGATGTTTAGCAGCATTCCTAGTCTCTACCCATTAGATACAAGCACCACTTCTCGGAAGTTGTGAGAGTGCAAAAATAGCCCCAGAAATTGCAAAGTAGCCCCCGGGGGAGAAAATTCCTCCTTATTTGAAAACCAGTAGCCTAGGAGATACGAGGAAGAACATTGGCAATCTGATGAATGAATCTGATTTACCATAAAGGAGCCTTCGTTTTGAAACATGCTGACTAGTGTGCAGACATTTGGGTATAACTTCCATTTTCATATGAACTCCAGAATTTATTAGATGTGCAAAACATGTTAATTACTCTCCTGAATAAAATGAAGATAATTACGCTTTCTTCAAACTATTGTTCTGATTTGCTGTATGCAAAGGGCCTTTGATGTAGGTGCTCGATAAGTAGTACTCTTGTTATCGGTTTAAATAATTATTCTCCTGCTACAGTGTTGTAGCTATGGACACTCTGCAGGCCTTAGACTCTTGAAATACCATCAAGATTAAAGAAGGCTGAGTTTGGAAGGCTGAAGGCAATAGGCTAACATTAGATTATGAATATAAGTATAAAGCTTTCTCGATTCTCAAGACTATTATTTAGAAAGTCAGAGCTGGAGGGATTGTGGCCTCTCCTTTTTTGCCTAATGACCCTTGAATAGAACATTTATTTTAGAAATGTCTCTCATGGGCACTTTTTTTTTTTGAGACAGGGTCTCATTTTTGTAGTTCAGGCTGACTCTGAGCTCATTATGTAGCCCAGGCAAGCCTGTAACTCTGCAATCCTCCTGTCTCTGCCTCCTGAGTGCTGGGACTACAGGCATGAGCCACCATGCCCAGCTCTCATGGGCACTTTTAAGGACTTTCTCCCTAACTCACTGGCACTGAGTAGCATTTTTTCAGTGGACACCTCAAAATCCTAAGAACAGGACAAACCAGTGATATCAAGAAAGAACAGAACAAACTAAAGATACCAAGTAGAACCTATTGGCAACCTCCTTTGCTCGCCTACTTTCTCTGCCTTCTTGTATCATCACATTTGCAGCCTCGGTTGAGGTACAACTCCATGGTGCTCTTTGTCCTAAAGACTGAAGCCACAGGCAATAGTACAAGGTTGTCCCAGTGCTCCTCTATTCTCTCTGTCCTATTTGACTATAGTTCCAGGCAACATTCTTGGGACAACAAGGTATTCTTTATTTCCTGATCTTGGACCCATGTCTCTCTTCAGACTGGGGATTGTCTCTAATTTCCTTGGCGAAAGGATTGGGGTCCTTTGTTTTTCCTTGGACCTCCCCTTGGGGCTTAAGAAGAAGGGAAGAAAGTATGGCTATAGAGCAAAGTGGTAGCTCCTGGGAGGGTGGATGATAACCGTCTTGTTGATTTCAGGGCCTCGGCAGAGCTGGCAGGCCTCTTTCTACTTCCAGAAGACATGAGATCTTGGATAAGAAGGCCTTAGCTTGCCAGCTCTCCTTCCTGATCCTAGACTTTAGTTTCTTTAATCTCATCTTTGGTGCCCTATGCAAAAATCTAAAAGTAAGTCAACTCTAAACTATGTTCAGCCTTTATATAAACTCTGTTTGGTCTATTTATGTGGCAGTGTAAATAAAGAACTTAATTAATACAATCCGTTTGGAAAACTGGGGGTTCTATCCAACAAGGTTGAAGAGATGCATGTTTATGACCCAGCAACTCTGTTTCCAGGTTTGCACCATATAAAAAGGAATGCACATGTGCATAAGAAGATAGGTGTAGCAGTGCCCAGACTGTATGGTTTTCATTAGTTCAATATTGAAAAGAACATAGACATCTACCTGCAGTTAAAAAGATAAATAATGTATATATACCAATAAAGATAAAAATTAATTTTAAAAAAGATAAATAATAGTAACCATATACACTGGAATGCCAGGCAGTAATGGAAAGGATAGCAGATACCTACAGCATGGATAAAACTTCAAATATAGTCCTGAACAAAAGAAGCCAGATATAGTATAAACATTCTTATGGTGCATTAATATGAAGTTAGAAAATAGGTAACACTAAGCTCTAGTATTTATGGATGCACAACTTCCAAAAAAAAAAACAATAGTACTCCAAACAAGGAAGAATTTTCCTCCACCTCCAGTGGCATCTATTTGGCAAAGTCTGGAGAGTTTGGGTCGTGATCATTGGTGCAGGGAGTATAATACTGGCATCTAGTTACTAGCGACCAGGAAAACTGCTGAACTTGTTCCAATGCATAGGTCAGCTTCCACAACAAAGAATTATCTGCCTCCAGATGTCAACAGTGCTTTGAGCAAGAAACTCTGCTGTGAAAGGTAAGATATGTACCCCCATGGAGTACTATTCAGCCATGTGAAATTATGAAATCATGTCATTTTCAGGAAGACAGATGGAGCTGGAGGACATCGTGGCAAGTGAGATAAACCAGACACACACACAAAACTAGTGCTGTATATTTTCTCTTAAATGTGGAAACCCAAAAATGACCTGAAAGTGGAAGAAAGACTATTAGGAAAGGGGAAAGAAACTGTGGGAGGGGCAGAGAGATGAGGGTAAGAGAGAATAGCAGGGAAAGTAGACACAATCGAAGCATGATGTATGCATGTGTAGAAATGACACAGTGAAACCCATTCATTTCTCTCATTTATATCCATGAATAATAATTAGTGTTGTAAAAGGGACAGTGTCTAGTAGGGTGAGCATGTTTTAACGTGGCTGAAGGACATGGGGTCTGGGTTGTGAGCCATATTCCATTCCTTGAACTGGATGGCGGTGAGATGGATGAATATTTTATAGTAATTCATTACGTTGCACATTATACATCATCAAATTTTCTAATGCAACTTTTTTAGATTGCTCTTAATCCTGGACTGGCAGGGTTGTAGAATAAAGGCATGTAGGCCCTGGGTTTGGGGGCCTACACCTAAGTTTCTCATAGCTATTTTGTTAATAGTGATACAGATAGACTTCCAAGAAGGGCCTTGTCCTCTGATCATCTCCTGCTAACCTCTGAAGTTGAATTTCCTTTTCCAAATTTAATTAAAATCTTCCTGAAAAAAGTAATCACCTGTGGGTTGGAAGCAAATGTGGAAAATTCTAACTCAACCTATAGGCAAGCCTAGTGAATGTGAACAAGGATTTTAATTTAAATGCCTTGGGAGAAAGGGCAACACTCAGTCCTGCAAGTACTGTAACATTTGGGGACAGGAAGATGTGAAAATTCTATTGTTAGCATGTCACATTTTCTCTTAGAAGTGATGCTGGTAGAATAATTCATATAGTTTATTTTTCAGTCCCCTCTGGAGAGAACTGTAACCATCAAAGGAATTTTAAAAAGAAAAACACTAACTCAGAAGAGAACGTTAGCCAAGCAGCTGCTTAGCCAATGAATTTCAGCCCCCTCTGAAGTGAAGCTTTATGTACTTTTTGCTCTCTTTTAACCCTCTGTGACACTCTAATCAAACCTGAATCTGGAAACTTCATACCATGTTAATATGTAGTTCAATCTAGAACAATACCTGAGCAGAGTGTGCACTTAAATATATTTATTGACTAAATGCGCGAGTTAAAAAAGAAGTAACAGAGGAAGGAAATTTGGGAGTAGAAATGTGCAAATAAGAAATTTTAGTTAGAGTGGTGTTTAACTATATTTAAACAGAAATAATGTGGGGAATTTAAATGATTGGAAAGTTGAGGCAGATGTCTTATGTTCTTCCGTGTAGATTGTTCTTTCCATTTTCTCACTGCATCCCAAGCTTTGAGCAAATATGCTGTGAACTGAAGGGCTGGATGAGTCATTATGAGGTGATTTTAAGAAGTTTAAACCATGGACTGACGTTTATTTTCTTATATGCTTTGTCCTGTCTCACAAAGCCCTTCAAACTCAGAAAAAGCAACCCCATTATACTTGAAAATTCCATGACAACTTATCAATGACACTTTAGCAGGAAATATACTAGAAGACATTCCTAAAATGTAAGTACATGATTAATCAGTTTTGCCTTACAATAATACTGTTTAGCGACAATACATTTTCAAAGGTAAAATATAAGATGATTCAGTTTTAAGAGATGACTTACTCAGACATAATGATCAAAAAAGATTCGTCTGCAGGTTTCAAAAACCTAGAGAGTTCTCTGGTATTTTTTATATATATCAGCAATAAGCCCATCTTCACAGGCAAAGGGACTTTTTTTTTTGTTTTGAGGGGCTTAACAGTAGCTTAGGGCATGTAGGACAAGAAAAAAATATTTTTAAGGCTTGGCGTTTATCTTTTCAAACAGATCACAGTGAAAAACACGTCCCTAAACTGAGCACACCAAGGTCCTTAGATCTCATGCGCCATCCTTAGCTACCCTAGCCATAATTCTTTGAACGATTGCCAAGTGGCAAAGGCTATGCTGGTCCTCTGCCTTCTTCAAAGGGTCTTTGAGGACTTCACTTTGGGGCTTTCATCAGTAGAGAGAAGAAAGAAAGAGAGGAGGCCATTATGTCATTTTCCCAGTCATACCTGGACATGTCACAGAGCAGGAAGGACTTTCCAAGGTGAGCAGGCAGACTCCTCCCCCCATGGCACAGAGAAGGGGGACAGGGCAGAGTATCCTGCAAGGAGAAAAAGACACTTGGGTAAACAGTGCTTTTCTTTTAAGACAGGCAACCCTCTGGCTGGAAGTTCCTGTTTTTGGCAGGGAGTTTGTTGTAAATTTATTTTTTATTGCAGTGTAAAATACACATAGTGAAGGGCGTAAATTTTCACCAATCTGAACTATACTTCTCAGAGAGTATTTGCACATGTGAGTGGTCCTGTAAGCTGCTGTGCAGATCAAGACATAAAGCAGATCAAGACGTAAAGCAGATCAAGACGTAAAGCATCTCCAGCACTCCAGAGGGCCCCTTGGCCCTCCCTTCCCAGCGAACCTCACCTCCTGACTTGGTGACCAGTCTGACTTCTGCCACCACAGCTCACTTCTAAGTACATACCTAGGCGGGAGCCTGTTTGATCGGAGGGTGGGCACATAATCAACTTTCGTAGGTGAGACGCACAGTTCTCTGTGCACACGAGCTCTCGTGGGACTGTCATGTGGCAGATCCCTCAGGGTACCTAGACCCCCCTCTTTACAATTGTCCTGCTAATTGCCATGATGGTGCCAATTGCAAAACAACCGTATGCCAGCAAACGGTTCAAACGCAGGAACAACAGTCTATTTTCCCCTCTCAGTACAGGTCAGGTAGGGAGGCTCACCCGAGAATGCAGTACAGCAGTACCCTGAAGAACTGGTATAAGCCACCCCCAAACTTATCTTCTACCTCACGACAACCTCTGTCAGACTCTGATCGATGGTATAGATCTGGAGTCTCACTCTGGCCCAGGCCTTTCCTTTGTTTCACAAAGTTCTTAAGAAGCTGCACATAAATCTTAGAATGCCAGGACTCAGAGGGAACTTGGCCATTTTTCACAAGGTGTTTGAAAGGACCGATGTCCATGAGGACGTTTCAGCGCCCAGGCCAGTTTCAGGCACTACTGTCAGCCTGCAGTGTGTGTTACAGATGATTCGGTTTACTCGGCAGTGTTCGCCATCACAGTATTTCTTGCATTTCCGATCTGCACCAGGGAACCCAGACAGAAACAGCACTCCTAGCACACCCCCTCGGCCCAGCGCCCCGCAGGGTAGAGTCAGGTCCGGCCTGGCCCCTGAGGCAGTCCTCACATTCCGGGAAATTCGCCAGGACTTCCCCTTCCAGCAGGGTTCCCGGACGACAACTATGTGGGTGCTGAAACTCGGTTAGCCTAAGTGGCGCCATCCAGCCTTCCTTGCCCGTGTGGCCCCGGAGACTCTCCCGAGGAGGGCTTCCCAAATCCTAAAGGCAGCCCCCTGCGAGGAGGTTTCTCATCCTCAGCGCCAGGCCCGCACCTCGTGCGAAGTTCGTGCAAGTAAGTCTCTCTCCGAAACCCAAGTTCTCCTCGCTGAAGTCCCAGCCCTGCCAGCCTCGGCCTGCGGGAGCGGGGAGGATCCGGGTGGCGGGAGGCGGGAGGCGGGAGCGGCAGCCCGCCCGACACCTGTCGTGGCCCGGCTCCTCCGCTGCAGCCCCCAACAGCCGGCGGCGGCCGCTGCAGCAGGGACCCGCTAGGAGCGGAAGGAATCCAACGCCCGCCCATCGCATCAGCCCCGGCCGCTCCCTCCTCCCCTCCCCCTCCCCTTCCCCGCCGCCGGCTCCGCGGCGGGACACTGTGCCAGGGGAGCCTTGAACCACGCTCCGCGCGCGGAGCAGGGCTGGAGTTCAGGCGCTGCCCCGAAATGGCAGTGAAGTAGAGGGACCTCGCAGAGCCGCCGCGACCCCAGGCTGCGCCCGAGAGCCCGGAGCTCTTCCCGGCGGGGACATGGGGGATCCAGCCAGCCGCGAGAAGCCGCAGCTGCACTACGCGGTGAGTGACCCGGAGCGTGCATAGGCGACAGGGGGCGCCACATGGTCGGGCAAGGAAGGGAGGGCACAGAGGTGATGGGATCCTGGTCCTCCAGAGCTCGTGGGCAGAGGGGCGGCCGGCGCCTCTCCTGCAGTGCCACCTGCTCAGGCACTTAGCTGCGCCCCTAGCAGTCCTTCGGGGGAGGCCCCACCCCGGATTCCGTGAGCCTCTGCCCCCAGTCGCGGTCGCTGCGTCCCGAGCCTTGCCTTGCCGGCCAGGGCTAAGAACCGTGGCTCCCGGAGCTGGAGCTGGGCCAGCTTGGGTCAGACAGGTTGGAAGGAGGGAGCGGAGTTAGACAGGGGGCACAGCCACCTATGACTGGAGGGTGTGCTGACCGGACTCCTGCCACAGGGGCCCTAGGGCTTCTCCGGTATGCTCAGCCTGCCCCTTGGAGAAGCTCGCAGGGGCTCAGAAGGCTGACAGAGAGGGTTTTGGGGCTCTCCCTCCCTTTCCCTCAAGGTGACTTCTCCCTCTTGACTGAAGTACCCCACAAGTATTTACTGAGGACCACTGTCAGTCACTGAGCAAGACGCTGCGGGCACCTTGGGGAACACAGCAAACAAAAGTCTTGCAGTCTCCTCCTTTGAGAGAGTGGAAATTTCAAGGTTAATCACTGACCAAATCCCGACTCCCCACTGAGCTTACTTTTGGGAGAAAGGGAGAAAACGCAGGAAGGAATAAAAGAAAGACGTTTGAGGTGTGATGACTACTTCTGAAAACTCTAATCCCCATACCAGGAAGAGAACAGGCAGCGGGTTTAGATTGGACATTCATTTTCCACTTGGGAGACATGGCATTTTAAAATGAGACACTAGTCACTCTGTCATGTGCTAATTTACTGAGGTCCTTAAGTGCTCGCTTCGGCAGCACATATACTGAGGTCCTTGACATGATTTCTACTGTTGAGATTGAACAGTTTGACTGCCAATTTTTAAAACTAGAGAGAAACAGGTAAGAGAAATCTGATGAGAATCATCAATATTTATAATAAGGCAAATACAGTTATCTGTCTGGAATTCTCATCCTGTAACTGTCCCGACCCAAGTAACAAAGTTTTTTCAAGAAAGATTATGTGGCCAGTGTGGTAGGTAGGCTCAGAGGTCCTGATGTAGGAAGTCCTGAGGAACCCTTCCTAGGCTAAAGTTCCACAAGCTGTGCAGCTCTTTCGATGTTTTGACCATAGTTATTTGCCTTGAAATTCCTGTCAAGTTACTGATGCTTATTCTTTTCTTCAGAGACACTGGGTGCTTAGAAACTTACCTTTTCAAGCAGCATAAAAGGTGATTCGTTTTCTGCAAAGGTTTTCCAGTGAAGGAGCTAGGGTCGGTGCTGTTTGTGCCCACTCAGCCTCTTTTTCAGATGTCACACTGTGCTTGTGCCTTTTTGTCTATGATCTCAGGGTTTTTTTTTTTTTTACACCATTCATAAGAGTGCAAGTGGGGGAGGAAAGGTGAGAATTACCTCCATAATTAAAAAAGAAAAAAATCTGTGTATCTATTCATTGAATGAATGGTTCTTGCCTCAATTAGGTAAATATTGTGCAACCAACATATCACAAACATTAAAATTATTATTTTTACTCGGATCCTCTGTCTTGTCAAAGCACATAAATAATCATAGGCATGTATTTTGATTTAAGACTGTAAAAAGAAAGATTTCAGGGGACTTCCTTGGGGTTTCAGTTTGGAAGAAGTCACCGTATTCTCTGAAGTTTCCTACACTTCTTTCAGAATGATACAGCAGCCGTGTCCAGCAGCCCTGCGTCAGTCTCTGGTAGAAAGAATGTTCATTATGAAGTGTGGCTTGCTGCTTTTTATATTAGCCTAACTCTTGATGCCTTGAGATCAGATCCTTTACTCTTTCTCTACTTCCCTCATTCTCATTTGGATTGTGATGATTCTAGGAGTTGATTTGTCCTTCAGAGCAAATATCTTGCTTACTTTGTTCAACATTGCCCTGTGGTCTTGGGGTATTATCATCTCTTTTCTGGAAGAAAAATTATCCTCCATGTGTCCTTATTACTTTTTATCTCATATGAAATATAAGCCAAGGAACAAGGCTTTAAATTCTTCCTTCAGGTTTTTTTTTCTTCCAGAGTGAGACTGCATATGAAAAAATCAACAGCTTACATTTTATTCATTCAGCAAACATACTGAGTGTCGCTTATGTGTCAGGTATTTGATCAGTTTCCAAAGAGATACTTAAGAAGTGTAAATGTTAAGAAGTGTTATGGACTCTTCCCTCATCTTTTAAATGGACATTAAATGTCATGGATAGGGAAATGCACACACTTAAGTAGATAAGAACATCCTGCATTTATGAAATATTGTACTTTCTGCTGGGCATGGTGGCTCACGCCTGTAATCCCAGCACTTGGGAGGCAGAGGCAGGAGGATTGCTGAGTTCGAGGCTTGCCTGGGCTACATAGTGAGCTCAGAGCCAGCCTGAACTACAAGGTGAGTTTGTCTCAAAAATAAATAAATAAACAAAAAAACAAACAAATAAATAAATATTGTGCTTTCTCATGGTGACTCCGTGCTTCCAGCGGGGACTTGTCCTTGATACCTCTCGGTGAGTTGATCAGATTTGTACCCTGGAAAGTGAGCCTTGGGCCTAACGTAAAGTCAGCGTGGGAGGAGCCAGTGTATGCCCTGATATTTGGATCCAAGAGAGATGAAGCTGAAGATGACAACTACTCTAGACGGTGGCTCAGGGGGAGATTGAAGGCAGTTGGCATATTTGAGAGATTCTTAGGACACTGAACTGACGATGAAATTTGGATGAGATGTACAGGGATTGAAATATGAAAGTTGAAGATAACTTGAATGAATCAGTGATTTTCTGGCAGTCCTTCAAGAGAAGCTACAGGTCATCATAAAATTTCCCTCACTGTTACTTTCTTATGCAAATTATTGGACACTGTCTGGATCAGTTCAGCCTTGAATCCAACTGGAAGGTTAGGCAGGTTTTCTGTTTTCTGGTTGAAGATATCCAAGATCACAGCAATAGAGTCCAAAGTAACACAGGTCTGCTTGATGACAGAACTTAGGGTTTATTCACATGTCTTCATTCCACAGAGCTTTTCTGAGTCATTTAGATAGTTGAGATAATTGAATCTAATTATCCCTTTCCCTACCCTATGTCACAGTAAGAAACTAACAACCAAATGTCGGATCTTCAGTGACTTAATGTGACCATCCATATGATAAAATGCATGAGCAAATAGTTCTTTATGTTGATGAGTGTAGAATAAAGAAAATCTTGGACTATCTAGTAAATGCAGGATCCTATCATTATATTTTTCTCACAGACATAAAAAAGGATCTGTGTTAGAGACTTAGCCAGTACTTACGGAGGCTCTCAGGAGGTTCACTGTTCTCTCTTGGGGCTTCAATCTATGTTTATCTTCATCTAGGGCAGGAAAAGGTGGATCAGATAACTAGTGTAGCCACCTGCAAAAGTCCCTGGATTGAGATTATCAATTTTTTGTTTCACCAGTAGGTGGAAAACTTGGTAGGGACAGCTCCAGGTCTCTTTTGTCCTTGTTATTGGAGGGCCAGCAACCCAGTAGGTGCTCAGTGAGTATCTGTTGTAGCATTGCCGGAATCCAGATGGTGAGAGTGAGTTCTGAGCCCTGAGCTGCTTGCTTATTCTCCTCCTTTGTGCTGCCTGACTTCTGAACTCCTGCGTGACCGTACTTCCTGTTTAGTGCAATCACCCCACCATCTGTGCTTTTGACCACAACCTTGTAAATAGGATGTTGACTGCACCCTGTTCCACTTAACCCCTCCGTAAGGAGCCCGCTGAAAAAATTAACCTGCTTGCTTTCTTTTGAGCCTCTCTTCACCCAGAATGGCTACAGTCTTAATACAAAAGTTGCCACATTAACTCTCCATGAGTGCACAATTTTCAAAGATTTGGAAATCATCAGGTTCATTTAATAATTCAGCGTTGTTGACTGTGGGATGCTCTTTGGTAAGCCTGAAGATGCAAAAGACTGGTCACCTTTGCAGGGCTGTACACAGCTGAATCAGTTATCAGGCAGAAGTGCTGCCAGTGGAAACATCAGAAATTAAGCAGAATCTGTGCTTAACCATCTGGCATTCACTTTCACAAAGGGATTTTTAAAATATCACTCTATTTGCTTATCATTTGTCTCTTCACAGAAACAAAACTTTTGCAATTTTGTGATTATTGGATCCCCTTAGCATCTCTACTAATTGTGGCAGCTTTTTCTAATCTCCCCCCTCTCAACGTGGTCACTTCATAGCTATACTCAGAGCATTATTCTTTTTGGAGAAGGGTTCTTTGGAGAAGGTCTGGAAACCCCATCATATATCAAACTACTTAAGTACTACCAGTAGTTAATAAATAGCCTGATTTTTGAGTGCTGCATGGTAGAAATATCTGTCAGTCATTTGAAAACAAACTCCATGCTTTGTATAGTCTTTTCCAGTAATGAACTTCTATTATTTACTTTTCTTATTTCCCACATTTGTGATAACTCTGAACTGGATACTCTTGACTCTCATTAGGTTCATTTAATAATGCAGTGCTGTTGACTGTGGGATGTGATCGTACTGTCCAGTCATAAGGAATCTTGTTTGGGTTCTTAATTCCTCCTTTTTCCTTTACCTGTATCATTTCTAAACTCTCTCATCTCAAAAAAATGGTTGGCCAACCCTATATCTCATACAATCTTTTGGAAGAAAAAAAATAGTGGAAATTTCAGTACTTAGAACTCTCTGGCTTGCTTCCATTTCACTTAGAATAATGCCTTCACCCATGACTTTGGCCTTCCAAGTCCTCCTGCATAATCTTTGGCTTCTACCACCTTTCCCCAGATTGCTACTGTTTGGCCACATTGGTGTCACTTCTGCTCTGCACAATCAACCATTTCATTCCTGCCCCAGGCCTTTGTACTTGTTTTCCCTTCAGACTGGAATGTGTTGTGTACCATGCTTTTTTTGCATCCTTCAAGTGCTAGAAAAAAAAAATGGCATTTTCCCTGAATGTTCTCGCTGAAGTGCTTCTGACCTCACTTACTTCCATCAATCAGAACACGTGACCACTGCCGTTATTGTTGCAAGATGCTTGTTATTGCATGATGCATTCAGTGTTTGTCTCCCTTGACTGGTGGGTAAGCTTATTCAAGGGAAAATCTGAAGGACTCTTTTCCCAGCATATTGCCACTGCTGAGAACACACCCTGGCACAGGGTAGGCACTAAATAAGTATGAGTATATGAATCTGGCTGCCTGAAACTTTTTACTGAAGTTGTAAGGGAGTTTTCAAACTTAACTCTGTCTGTTAATGATTGGGATGAGAAAAGAGGAGACAGTAAAAAAATTTGCAAAAATATCAGGTCTCACCCAAATCCTACTAAATAAGAATCACCAAGGATCAGATTTGAAGTCAATAATTTCCAAAAGATTTGGAGGTGATTCTGGTATCTGAAGTCAACCACTGATTGATTTATGTGGGGAACTACTTACTATTCAAGCAAGAACTCAAATCCTAAAAAACTATCATTCAGAAGTAACGTGAATTGCCAGAGAATTCAATATGATATTTTACCTCAGGTGACTCTGAGATAATCTAATTCAGGTTTTCAGAGGTCCTTTGTTTTATAAACTGGTGTTCATTTCAGCAGAAATATTTAAGGATATCAGAAGTACAGAGAAGTTTCCTTTTTCTGAAATGGTTTGGCAATATGCCCCTAATTTATATGTTTAAAATAACCTCAGCCTGTGGTTCTCAAACAAGGGACACCTGGCTATTGGCATCTAGTAGGCAGAAACCTGGGGTGCTTGGAGCATCTTACAAGGTACAGCACAGGCCTCTGAGGAAAGGTCCAAGCCCAAATACCAAGAATGCCAAGACAGAAACCCTTACTGAATTGTACCTTCATAGACATCAAAATCTTTAATCTTTTGAGAACCATTTTGTGTGGTACCAATTAAAATACATTATACATTTCCTTGCTTTTTAAGAGATGAAATCGACAAAATGTGAGCCAGCTTTGCTAGACATGAGCCACAATTACAAAACACACACTTTACACGTAGAAGAGATTCTTCTGGAAAGGATGTCTTGGTCCTTTAAGATGCCTAGGTTCTTTGCTTTTCCACTCTTCTATCATACTTTAGCTGACTCCCTGATTTATTAACATCTAACACCCTTGTCTAGTGTGTTAACTCTACTAAGGTGTAGCTGGAATACCAGCTTATTAAATGTATTAGGCCTGGGTCGGAAGTTAGAGATTTTGATCTTCAAATGAGGAAATGGGGAGTTCTCAGAAAACACTCATGGGTGGACATCAGATCTGCAAGTGCCCACAAGTAAGGAGTGAGGGTGCTCACTTCTGCCTCACTGATTGAGGACATGAGATGGGCTGTTTGCCCTTTGGATGATGTAAGAGGCACTGAAAGAAACACAAAAGGAAGAAAAGGAGAGACAGTGATTCCCAATTCTTCTCTCTAAATACCGTCAGGTTTCAATGTCTCCCATGATCCCTAGGACAACAAATAGTTGGTAGTCTATTTATTCTGCCATGGAGAGCACTGTAGAGGCCTCTTCTGAGCTTTTCCACCACATTGCTGAATGCTACTCAGTACTGCCTGTCTTATGTAGCAAACTATGAAATGATAGTAGATAGAGAGATGGAAAGGTTTTACATATTTGTCAAATTCTGGACTGCAGCCACCGACATTATCAAACAAATACAATGAATGGGTTTTGATTTTGCATTTCTGACGTTATTTTCCAATGATCATTTTTTCCTGATGTATTTTATGCTTTATCTTATTTATTACTTTCTCCATACTTAAAAACTTTTAAATTGAAAGAAACGAGGATTTCCAGGCATCTTTATATGATATTGCCTTCTCTGATTTTGCAGTATCTACAGATGGCCATGAATATGGGATACATCTCAGTACCAAAAGGTTAACCACTTTCTTCATTCAAATATCAGCGTCTCTTTGACTCTTGATTATCTTGAAGATTCCATGAGGCTTTGAAATGAAAACCTGTAAGGATTTTCTTCCCTTCTTGGCTCAAACAGTCTTACAATTCTTCTAATTTAAAAAAAAATTGTGTAGTAAAATTTGAGTATTTGTGGTATTAGCTAAATTAGATTTCTTAAGTCAAGTTTTCAGAAGAATTTGAAGTTATGGCTTTGGGGGAAAGTTGTCATGGGAACAGCGATAGAAGTTTAGTTGAATAAACTTTTAAAATATTTTTTGAATGATCCCTTTCGGCAGCTGACTAAAATATCTGGTAAAGAATGTATCAAACTTAGTCCAAGTACAATAAAGAAGCTAAAAGCATCTCACCAGTTTGAAAAGCACCTCAGTTCTGTATCTCCTGAACAGCTTTTTGTCTGATGGGTGCTGCTCCACACAGTGCAAGTCCCTGGATATTGCTATAGGGCCTTAGCTTGCTGGCCACTTTAGCCAGACCTACAGAGCAATCATAGTCTAGCAAAGAGATAGAATGTTGAGTTTGCTAGAGGAATTTGAAGATGGCAACCTGGTCATTTCTCTAAGCATGTATGTGACTTCACAGTATCATTTGTGTTATGATGTCATTTTGAGGGTCTAAATGAAATGTCATTAATAGTGTTGACTTTTGTCTTAAGAGGTGAGGCATCCTCCACCTTAGCTACTTATTCAGAGAACGGCTCAGTGTCAGTCAGGATCCAAACAAGACAGACTACATGCTCAAAAATACTTAACTTGAGGGGTAAAATATTATTGATATTTTGAAAAATTTAAGGAAACCAATAAAGGGTGGTGCAATATCCAGGCATTAGCAAAGTGGAGAACATTGATACTAGGAAAAGAACAGTGGTGCTCGAGGCCATGACATCCAGTATCAACTGCTTGGACACCAGCAGTGTGCCAAGAGAGGACTAGGGAAGCAGGGGTGGGCTGACAATTTGTCTTCTGACCTCTTGGCCTCATTTATGGCCCTGTCCTGGCCTAAGCCCCGCCAATCTGGAGAGATCAGTATGGCAAGGTGGCAGCCAGCACACAGAAGGGTAGAGGGCTTTATTTTATTTTATTTTAATTGAATGAGGGGTGTTGTCAAAAGGTAAATAGCATCTGAAGCAGAAGTCTTGTTTGTGATTTACTTACCTTATGAAAGATCCCAAATTCCTAAGCATCCAGAGGATTTCTACATTGTTTAAAATGTCCTGTCCCTCTCCTCATGACTTATTTTAATTACCACATTTAAAGTAGTCATGTTTTATGTCATTTTCACACATATATGGTGTATACACCTGTAAGGGATATTCTCATTACAGACCTGTTAAAGGATTTATTCTTCACTTAGTAGATAGTGACATATTTTGCACATAAATTGTACTTAATTTAATATTGAGAAACTCCATGCTTCATTCACAATTGCTCTGGCCTAACTTTATTAATATAAATGCAAATTATAATAGATAATTTTCCCTCTAAGCCTATCAGTATATTCTAATATAATTTGTTTTCTAAATAATGAAAAAGGAAGAATTTGGTAAGCCATTTCTGGTTGATAAGTGAAGGGTTTCGTCCCCTAAAGCTTTGGCATCACAAACAAGCATAACTGTACTTGAGTGAAAAGTGAGTTATTTATCTCGGCTGGTTAAGGAACGGCTGCAACCGATAGCTGCAGTTGAAGCACCCTGGAACCGTATTAATTTGGCAAAGAGAAAACTCCCATTTCAACCTTGCCTGCAGAAAGAGCCTCTCAGTCTTAAATTAGCTCCCCCCTTGAGGTTCCTGTACACCCATTAATATGCTTGAAATCATTTTTAAAAGATTATATCGTGACAAAATTGGAAAATGTAAAGGGGCAGAGACTCGGAGCATGGGATTCCTTTTCCTTGGCCACTTGTAGTATGTACCTGATGTTCAGCATGCGCTTAAATTCAGTGAAATTAAGTAATGGCTTAGAGTTCTTACAGACGTTCCATCTGACTTACAGTAATAATAACAACTTATATTTATTGAATATTTTCTGTAAGCTTTGAACATTCTACGTACATTTTCCTAATCTCTAAAAGAACCTTGTCAGGTAGGTCCTATTGTCATCCCCATTTAAAAGATGAGGAAATTGGAACATCAGAGTGATCTGTTTCAGGGGCATGCCAACAGAAAGTAGTGAAGCTAGGACACAAATCCTAGTCTGTTCTTGAACCACTGTGTGGTGGTTTACTATAAAAGTGTCATTGGCTTGAGGTAAGACCATAACAGTTATATCTACCTCCCCTCCTAGCCTCATCCCTAATCTGGGAAATCACTGACCTGTTCTCTGCAAGATAACACCTTTTAAATCACTCTCTCTGTCCTTCCCACCCATGTGGTGGGAACATTCTTGTCTCCGTTATTTATGGCAGAAATGTCCAGAAACAAAAGCAAGCAAGATGAATTGATAAAGAGATGAGAAAGTATTTTGGCGTTCTTGTTGTCAGCAATAAATATACAATCATAGATTTTTTAAAATCCTGTTTGGTATTTTCAACTGAATGCTATGGTAATTTTATAATTCCAGATCTTCTGTTTTCACTAGTAAAGTGTTTTTGACTGGAGCATGGCAGAGGTTAGCCCTGCCTGAATGGCCTACACTCTCTCTTTGCATGGCTGTTCTACTGGAACATCCATTTCAGGAATGACACCACATGGTTGAACTTGCAGCAACCTGGAAAGGTACATGAGAGTTGGCCTTCTGCCATCATCATGGTTTTTCAAAAGTATTTATGAACAAGGATAAACACAAGTCCCACATGGATTTGCAGGGCCCTGGGCAGTCCAACAGTTATGTAAACCTTGGCATTCATGGCACACATGCATTCTTACTCATTCATTTCATAGGGAGTGGCAGTTCATGGACCTCTCTTGGGGAAAAGTTTGACCTTATCAAGATGAACCTGTTCAAAAAAACCTTAATAGCTGTTTTTATTCAGGATGGCTGCAGAGTGAAACCTTATCATTGGAACACAGTTATAAAGACTTCCTGCATTCATTTGGTTCCCACCATTTAAAAAAAGGTGTCAAAAGTGCTGATGATGTTGGATTCTGGAAACGGGCACACTCTTATTGGCTATTTCAGTTACTGCAGTTTCACCTTGATATTTATGGGGAGGGGAGAATATATTTTTAAAACCTAGACTCACTGAGCCCAACCTATTGCTTTTTACCGGGTAGGCAGTTAACACTATTGTATAGGCAATGAGCCTCTTCTGTTGCAAATACCTTGAAGAACCAGCAGCTTTTGTAGGGAGCCTAAAGAGAAACTGGATTAGAAGAACCATGTGGCTGTCCATGAAATCTCTGCATGGGGGAAGATAACTTTTAAATTTGAGGTATCATTAAAAAGAGATAACTAATGTCATGTGTACACATTTGTATTGTGATTGTCAACTTTATTGGCTGGGGAGATGCATTAGTAAAGTATATTTCTGAGTGTGTCTGGGTGGGTCATGGGGACATGACCTTGGGGACTATATCTGATCATCAGCCCCTTTTTCTCTGAACTCTTTCTCTGTTCTGCTCTCTATTTCCTGTCTGGCATAAGTTTAACAGCTTTCCTCTGCCATGCCCTTCCATCATGAATTTTCTATATTGGAGTAAGCCCAACCGTGGACTAAAACCTCTGAAACCAAGAGCACAAAAATAAACGTCTCTTCCATTAAGTTGTGTTAGATGGGAAAACTGACTAATATACCTATAAAAACAAAAATGTTGCATTATTTATAGCTGTGTTGTCTAAGTTTTAGCTATGTTGTAAAACTGTGTGTCAGTTAGCTCTTGCCACTTTAATTCTGTATAGCAAAGTACTCTGACATTCAGAGGCTTAAAACAACGGATCTCTGGGTCAGCCTGCTTGGCTTGTCTAGGCAGTTCAGCTGTTTGACGTGAGGTCCAGCAGTGAATCCCAGAGGTTGTGGCTTTTCTGTCAATTCTGCTCCATATCTCTTCACTCTGGAGCCCAGACCAATCAGGTAGCATCTACTTGGGAAGTGCAGTGATAGCCAAGGCACAAGACAGCAATGGGAACCTACCAAGACTTTTAAGGCAAAGGCAGGAATATAGCACACAGTGGTCTTGATCCACCTGCCACTGATCAAGGCAAGTCATATGTCCAAGCCCAAAGTCAGTGGGTAGGAAAGTGCACATCTTCCATGATGGAGCTGCAGAAGGGCTGTGAGTGCGAACAGAGGTGCAAAATAATGGAATTCCCTCATGTTATCACACTATTTAATCGAATGCTTCTCAAACACTGATGTTTTTAAGAAAGTGTGAGTCTATGGATCCCATTCTTTTCCTATTTGGATGGGGGTTCTTTCTTAATGGATGTTAGTTAGCACTTCATCATGACTAATTAAACATGCCTTCTTCTACTGATATAGGTCCCCATAATTCACAGCAATTGGATATGAATTGATGTTAAGGGAGTATAGGAATAGACTGATAGTAACATTCAAGCAGAATTGCCACATTCTTTCCTGGTTCCTTATCTCTAGCTCTGGTTCCTCAAACTGTCAAAAACAAAACATTTAAAATCACATTCCTATAATCACTTTTATTTTTAATTAACAAATGAAGTTAAAATTGTGTGTGTATTTATGGTGCACACAGTGGTGTTTTGGAATATGGAAATAAGACTAAGGAATTTATTAATCCCTTCACATACCTTCTCAATTGTGATGCAAACACTGAAAAATTTACTCCTAGAATGTGGCTAACTATGCACATTATGTAGTACAATAGATTTCTTACGCTTCTTCCTCCTAACTGAAATTTTGTATCTTTTGACCAAAATCGCCCTGGAAAATTTTTATTTGCTTCTATTTCCTAGAGTTGCTTTAAAAATGTAACGTTAGCTCATTTTAAAACCTAGAGAAAATTGTCAATGAAGTAACTTAAAATTGTAAGAAAAATACATTAATCTTTTAAGCCAGACAAGTTAGAAGTAACATTTGACAAATACAAGGCTAATTTCTTGATTTTTGACATGTAAGGGGATAAGCTAAATTAAAAATAATGTACATGCACACAAAATCTCTCTGAAATTTCAAAAGCTTTCCTTTGTCTTCCTCCATTGAATCAACTTCATTGGACAGGATCCAAACCCTGCTTTTCCTTTCCCAGTTTCCTCTGTGATCTTACGTACTCGAAGGTCTGATATTGCAGTAGCTACACTGTTAAGCAGGCACCAGCAAACTGTGGGCAAAGGGCCAAATCTAGACCTCTGCCTCCTTTAGGTGCATCCTGTGAGCTTAGAACAAGTGTGTTTTTAGATGGCTGAAAAAATCAGAGGAATGTTTCGTGCAATGTGAAAGTTATATGGCATGCACATTTTTCTGTCCGTATAGAAAGACCTCTCCGAGCACCAGCCGCATCCACTCGTTCCCATGTTCTCTGTGATGCCCTCCTGCTACAACAGCGGAGGGCAGCAATTGCAGTGGCTATGTGGCCTGCAAAACCTACAGATACTTTCCATCTGCCCCTTTACTGCAAAAGCTTCTCTTTCTGTAGTCTAAAGCTATGTCTCAAATTACTGTAGTTCTGTTGCTGAAAAAACTAGAGGGCAAAATAAGGACTCGTTTTGAATAAAAAGTAAAGTTCATCTGTTTATAGATTAGTGTCCAAAATCCATCTGCCTCGTTTAAGCTGTAAATCACTGGAAGACTTTTTCCATTTAAGTTAAAAATAGTAGTTTATGGTTTATTTTATGAAGACTATATGCATACTAATTTTTTGAGGATTGCTATTTTTACAGTTCAAAGTGAAGAATTAAACTCTGAATCATGCCACTTACTCATTAGTTGAAAATGCTGGTTCATCTTGTTGATGCATTTGAAGTTACTACACTTTTCTGTCCAGAGCTCTGTCAGAGGAGAGAATGTGAAGAACCTCTAAGGCTCAGCCCCAAACCACAACTGCCTGGTTCTTTCAACCTTCTAGAGCTCACTGAGGGCTTTACCACCCGTGTCGGGGGGTGAGAGAGCTCTTGGGCTTGCCGGTGCAGCCCTTGTTTTACCAAGGGATGTGGCCTGATCTTACACTTTGTGATATTTCTCTTGGCTGACCCTATCACATTTTTGTGACCCCTTGAATGGAGACTTCTTAACAGTTAAAACTCTACAACGTGGCATTCTGCTATCATTTCCTGCAGGTCCTGTCTTGGATTTCAGCAGCTTCCTGAGAAAATGTCACCTTAATGTCTTCTCAGAGGGTCTCAGTTACTTGCAGATGTGGCTCCTGTTAGATTTAAAGCATAAAGACCACGAGTCTTCTCAGTGGACTGTGCAAGAGGATGAGTTTGAAATTCTGTTTGATTCCAAAGCAGGAGGCTCGATAGGGAAGGGAATAGGGAACCAGGAAAGTGCTGCTGAGGGTGGGGATCAAATGACCCCAGAGGAGGAAATTCCATTTGAAAATAGAAACCAGGTCAGCACCCTTGTGAGAACCCCAGCATGCTAGACTTAGAAACCAACAACCTGTGGCTTGTGAAGGCTGCTGTCAGACAGTCCATAGGCTGCCCTAGAAAGGGGGCATCCTTTCATGACAGGAATTGGGTGGTGTAGACTCAAACTGAAATGTGGTTTATCTACTTTCACAGGTGTTCTGTTTTGGACAGGAATGTGGAAATGACTCAATCTCATGTATTTGTCATATTGGCCAGTGGAGAATTCTTTAGTTGATAAGGGCAACTTGGGAACAGTATTCTTTTGAGAACATATACATACATAGAACACAAACATGGATCATATATATATATATATATATGTATATATATCCATATATATACATATATATACATATATATATATCCACATATATATACATATATATGTGGATATATATATAGTATTTTTTTCTATATGATGGAGGCACCTTTCAATGCTTCCAATTCCAATTTACCGTGATAAGGATTTCCTTCATTAGTTGCTAAAGGACAAGGAGTATTTTGTAGAAGCTATATAATATCCCCATTTCACTATATTAAAAGATCTCAATTAAGTAGTCCTTAAAATGACAACCCTATAGTTAACTTGGATATGCTCATAATATTATCAGATAGCTAGGAAAACAGGTGGCTTTTTAACTAATCTGACATAATTTCAGATTATCTTTGAAGTGAATTTGGTGTCTAGAAGGTTTTCTGTACCACTTCAAAGGAATAGAACAGGATTCATGTTGTAAAGTTTTCTTTGCTTCATTCAGCCTGTGATCAAATTTGAGGGAGAATAAAGCTATTTAAAAGTTTGATCTACAGATAAAATAAAGAATATGGGCTATAAGTTTTTAGTGTCTTTTTTCAGAGAGAATAGTCTTAAATTGAGTAGAATTGGCCCTTTTGGCATTATGAGGGAAATATTAGATGATGGTAGAAAACTATTAGTTGATTAGTACAGTTTTTTAAAATCATACATTACAGTAGAGAAGCCTGTTGTTTCTGGAACAGTGTTTCAGAGTTCTTAAAAATCTTTGTTACTCAAATTTTAAAATATCATAGATCCTGAAACAGGACTCTACTAAATTATAAAAATTCAATTTTGTTAAGAGGAGGGATATGTTTGTGATTTATATTTTGGTATCTGTATGAAAACATAAAACTTTGCACAAATTTACTGAGATAGAAGGTTGTTTCCTGGGGCTAGGAAAGGTCAGTGACTGTTAATGGACATTAGGAATATTATTGTGGTGATGGAAATGTTCTGGAGTTGAATCATGATGATGGTTGCTCAACTCTGTCAATTTACAGGTGAAGTTAATAGTACTAAAAGTACATGTCAACAAAGTTGTTTTAGAGTATGGACTAGTGAGAATCCCAAGTACTTATTTGCAAATGATCAAAATCAATTTATACAATCAAAAATACATTGTTAACAGTCTGTCATTTTCTAGATCACTCTTTTAGAAAAATAATAAACGAGGGAGCACACAAGTTTTTACAAGTTACTCAGGATTCATGATGAATTGGATAAGCATCCACCTGTGGTTAATGTGGGAATATTGTACTAAACTGGACACTGGATTGCTGAAAAGTTCAAATCACATGCAGAAAGACATCTGAGCAGTTATCAGGTTTGTCTACACAATCTGATGAAACTATAAAACTGAGTTATAGTTCTGGCTACAGGCATAGACTTCTTCACTCAAAATGGGTGAATTTTATGTTGTATAAATTATACTACAATAAAATTAACTTTTTTAAAATAGAGATCTATATGTATGTTTATAGATTTATATTACATATGCATACCTATGTATACACATACTCGTAAATATATATCTGTTAGTGACAATCAGGCCAGTATCTACATTCCACATGATGAAGTCATGGCAGTGGGACTATAATCTTTTCTTTGTCATCTTATAATAGACATTTGGGCTTTGACCATATGACATTGAAGCTTGCTTGAGGCTATTGAAATAATTCATTTGGTTTAAAGAAGCTTTACTAAAAATAGCTTTCCATATATTTTTTGTTGCCCTTTGCTTTATTTTCCAGTACAGTGGTAGCACACCATTCCAGTGTTGACTTTTTCCTTCCTTTTTAATTTTATAACTACCATTTATCATTCCATGCCCATAGTGATGTTGATTCAGACCTGTGGTTTCATTCGTATGGGTTTTTAAAATTCAATTTTTATTGCTACGTTTTACGTACACGCCATGATCACAGTCAACATTGAGAATTTGTATCTGTATGTGACATGAGCTAATTCTCATTTTATCCTTACCAAGCCCATATATATATATACATATATATGTATATATATATTCTCATTTTATCCTTACCCAGCCCATATATATATATATATATATACACACATACACACATACATAGATACATACACATGCAAACCATACATATATATATGGGCTTTCTTTTTTAACATCATATTTTTTCTTACAGGTTTTTAATTCATAAGACTTAGTAAGACTGCCTTGTGATAATTAGAAATGTGTTAATTAATTTGAAAGACCTGCACACTCAATAATCTACCATGGACAGAGCTTTGTAGTAATACTTTCTTCTGTCAAAATAAGGTACTGCTTCATTTGTTTAATGATTCTATTGAGATATAATTCATGCATGGTAGGGTTCAGTTATTTAAGGAGTACAGGTCTATGGGTTCTAGTCTCCATTAGCTAATTTTAGGACTTTTTTTGTTCCCTAAAGGAAACTGCCATTAGCAGTCATTCTCATTGCCCTCCAACACTGTCGCTGCTCCTAACCGCTGAGAATAACAATTTGCTCTTTTTTCCTCTGGATTTGCCTAATCTGAAATTACATAAATGGACTCATACAACATGAGGTCCTTTGTTAATGTCTCTTTTCACAAAGTATGTTTTTAGCCTTCATTAATGTTTTACCATGTATTAGAATTTCATTATTTTTTATGGCCAAATAATCTTCCATTAGATGACTATGGTACATTTTGTTTATTATCATCAAATGAAAGACATTTGGATTGTTTTCCATTTTTTGCTATTAAGGATAATGTTGCTATGAACATTCATATAGATTTTACGTGGTACATGTTTTCATTTTTCATAGTCCCTTAAGTGGATTTTCTAGGTCATTATGATAACTGTTTACACATTTGAGAAGCTACGAGACTGTTTTCCAAACTGACTACATCATTTTACCTTTCCACAACAGTGTGTGAGGACTTAGTATTTTTTACATCCTCATCAACACTTGTTAATTATTTGTCTTTCTGATCATAGCCATCCTAGTTGGCATGAAGTGTTATCTCATTATACTTATAGTTTTTAGTTGTAAACAAAAGTCATACTAGAAGGAGATAATCTGGATCTTATAACAGTTTCCTGCAGTGCTCATCTTAAAATTGTAAAACACATCTGTATTTAAAACATGATATTTTCTTTATAAGTAGGTCATTGCAGTCTACATATATTTTAATAATAGGCACTGTACAAAGTAAAGGCCACATTCTACTCTTTCTTCCTCTGCATGACTGAGAACATGTATCCCCTGAGTATGGATACTCTGCTCAGCCTTCACTGTTATCTAAGAGGAAGTGACAGAGACCCCCAGCTCAACAGTCTTCCTGCCCTTGTCACTTAGCGACAACACAGTCAGAGGTCAGAGGGCCTGTGGCGCAGGGCCCTGCTTTTGTTCCAAGTGACCACTTCATATAAGTAGTCACCTACT
Source organism: Thryonomys swinderianus (assembly GCA_004025085.1). Lineage (NCBI taxonomy): Eukaryota > Metazoa > Chordata > Mammalia > Rodentia > Thryonomyidae > Thryonomys > Thryonomys swinderianus. Next base: position 24,068 of record PVIC010006207.1, on the reverse strand, counting down.
CATAGGGTTCAGTTCTGAATCAATCTCTAATCCCTCCCCTGTGGATCATGGAATCAGACTGATCTTTTTGTGACCCCTCCCATTCTATCTGTTATGCTTGTAGAAGTGATATCTTGGCTTATTCCTACAGGCTAAAGGGGCATTGGGTGGGTAAAGATAGAAGAAATGTGCTCTAGAACGAAGTGATAGTTCGTGCAAAGACCCCAATGAGCCAAAATGCATAGCAAGTTGAAACGAGTGAAGAAAGTAGCACAGTGAGTGAAAGAGACAGTGGCTAAGAGGCCTTTGGAGATAGGTAGAGGTAAGCAAGAAGAATGGCAGGGTTTGTTGACTATAAACTAAAGAGATTGGATTGTAATTTTGGACCAATGGAAATCTATGGAAATAACTAAGCAGTATGAAGCTTAGACTGAGTGCATATGTGTGTGTAAGTGTAAGTATAATGGGATAATGTATAATGGTAAATTTCCTTATGGTATGATGAAGTTGTAGACACTCAAGACAGGAGGTCCTTTACTGCCAGAATACCTATAGCATCTCCAGCTTATATGGTGTTGAAGTTATTTGTTTTCTTTAGTTATTAATCTTACTGCTTTGGTGTTTCAGTGAAAATTATTTATTTATATTTTGGTTAAGTGATTAGCTAGTTTACAAATTCCAGTCTTGAGATTAAAGATACAAAAAAAATTTCTTATAACACTGTGCTAGCAGAAAGAAAACTGTGTGCTTTGGGACATCATCTTTGTGTCTGATTCCTTCACTATTCTGTTGAATTCCATCACAGAACTTCTCAGTCGCTTCCAAGTGACCAAAGTGTTCACTGAATATTCGTACAGTTGGCCAATAAGAACTTGATAGCATTATTCATTAGGGAAATAGAAGTCTAAGCCACAAAAAATAAATCTAAGCCAAAATTTATATCCACTAAGATGGTGATAATAGAAAGGTAAGTGTTGGCAAGGATGTGGAAAAATTAGAACCCTCACATGCTGCTGGTAAGAATGGAAAATAGTATAGCCAGCTTGAGAAACTGTCTTCCAGTTGCTCATAAAGTTAAACATAGAATGACCATATGGCCTAAATGTTCCATTGCTAGATCTATACCTAAATGAACTGTGAGCATGAATAGAAATGTATTATTCACATTAGCAAAAAATAGAAAAAAAAAACAACTATTCATTAACTAGTGAGTGGATAAACTAAATGTGTCATATCCCTGAAAGGGACACTCTTGATTTATTAAAAAAGAATGTAGTAATGACATATGCTGGAGCATAAATAAGATTTGAAAATATTTTTAAAATTTATTTTATTGGTACATTATATATACACGTCACAATTATATTCCACATTGAGAATTGGTACCAATATATGATATAACTTAATTCTCATTTTTCCCCTACCCACCCTACAACCTCCTGCCCCTATATACACAAGCTTTGTTTCCTTTTTTTACCATCAGTTTTTTCTTTCCCCTCATTATTTACTCCTAAACCCCATTTCCCTTCAAATATTTACTATTTTACAGTATTGATCATGCATTCTAGAACACATAACTTCAGTTTCTCATACCAGAGAAAGATACAATATTTACACATCTGTGAGCTATTTATTTCACTTATGAGTCTGTCCTTAAGGTATGTCCATTTCAGTATAAATGACTCAGCTTCATCATTCTTTATGGTAGAGTACTACTCCATTTTTTAAAACCCCACATCTTCTTTATCCAGTTCAGAGTTGATGGGCATTTGTGTTGCTTCCAAGATTTAGCTATCATGAACTGAGCTGCTATAAACACATATGTTGCTGTGATATGAATCTTGTAATTCTTTTGTGTATATCCCCAGCAGGGGAATGGCAGGGTCAAAAGGAACCTCTACTCCTAGTTGTTTTGTTTTTTGTTTTGTTTTTGTTTTTGTTTTGTTTTGTTTTTTGAGACAGGGTCTTGCTTTATAGTTTAGGCTGGCCCTGAGCTCACCATGTAGCCCAGGCAAGCCTCGAACTCAGCAATCCTCCTGTCTCTGCCTCCTGAGTGCTGGGATTACAGGCATGAGCCAACACGCCCAGCAGACTGTGGTATTGATGGCTGGTGGGCATGAGTCACCACGCCCAGCATTGTATGTGGTTACCAGGATTGAACTCAGGACCTTGTGCTTGTGAGGCAGGCACTGGAATCACTGAGCTAAATATCCAGCCCTCTACTCCTAGTTTTTTGAGGAATCTTCACACTGATCTCCTTAATTGTTATACCAGTCTACATTTCCACCAACAGTGGAGAAGGCTGGTGAGGTTGTGGACTTGAAAATATTATGCTAAGCGAAAAGAAACCTAACACAAAAGGCCTATATTGGATGATTCCATTTATTCAGAAAGTCTAGAGTAGGCAAATCCATTGAGATAGAAAGTACATTGGTGCTTCTCCAGGGATAGAGACATGGGGTAGTGTCGGACAAAATTGGGAGTGATTGTTGATAAGTATAGGGTTTTTTTGAGGTGATGAAATATGCTAAAATTGCTTGTAGCAATGGTTCCACAACTCTATAGCACACCAAGCACTAAATGAATCATAGTAAATAAATGAATTGTGTAGTATGAATTATATCTCCATAAAGTGGGCATAAAAATAAAGTCAACCATTGCTAGACTTACATGTTCTAGTCACTGTAAGAAAATAGTATGTCTGGACACATTTACTTATGGAATAAGTGCTCTCCATTTATCTATTTATGTGTTGCTTTGCCATATGTGTACTTAAGAAATTTCTCATTTTACTTATAATATATGATAGCTAGTTTACTTTATGTCATGGGAAACTGGAACAGAGTGAGCAGTGACTGTTTATGTGAGTGTAGTCTGGCCTTTTGTTAGAGGCTGTGATATGTTTTAATGCCCCAAACCCACATATCCCACACGTTAATCAGGACCAGCATGCTAGAAGCAACCATGATTGCCAACCACAGGGAAACTAGGGTGCCTTTTATATGGCCATTTGTAGACAAGTGCACCATAATCTGTTTAACTGGCTGGTAGTGGTGATGGCTGTGGTGGTGGTTTTGGCAGTAGTGATAATGGTGTGCACATGTGTTTATTTACAGAAAGATCAATCAAATGCTGTGGCCCAAATAGTATTATGAACCTCCAAAAGGAAGAAAGATCAATATCTTTGAAAGTACATTCTTGCACACTTTTAATTATTCAAAGCTTGCTTTTCCCAGCCAAAGCCCAGTTTACTTTTCTGCTGCAGGAGGATCAGGAAAGGGTAAGAGAAGTTGCCCATCACCATGCTCAACACGGACTCTGTATCACGTATTTCACTTGATCTCTCGTGTATATGCTTTCTAATCCTTAGACTCTTTAATGGGCTTTATTTATTCCATCTTATAGATAAGGAAATTAAGGCTTGTAAAAGCTAAATTCTTTCTCAAAATTGCAAAGACATTCATCACAACTCATTCCAAAGACAATATTCAGACTCCATCATGTTAAACTAGTTTTCATTTTTCCAAGGAAAATTTATTTCTTTACTCTTTTGCTGTGGTTTAAATATAATTATTTTTAATTGAATTCTTTACTGGTACAATTTATATACATCTCAAAATCACGTATAACATTGGGGAATTTGTAACAGTATATGACACAAGTTAATTCTCATTTTTACCCATATCCCTACACACCCACACCTCCCCACCCCCTTTATACATACTCTTTTATTTTCTTTCTGTTTCATATTTATTCCTTCCCCTCATTACATTCTCACACCAAATTTCCTATGGAAATTTCCCACTCTATAAAAACTGTCATACTTTCTGAGCTTATTTGCATCTACAGGTGTTCATGCCAAAGAGAAGATCCAGAATTTGCCTATCTGTGATCTCTTGATTTACCTTATTAGTATATCCTCCAGGTGTCTCCATTTGCACCTAAATGGCTCGATCTTGTCATTCTTTATGGCAGAGTAATACTCCATTTTATTAAAAAACCACATCTTCTTTATCCACTCTCCGATGGGCATTTGGGTTGTTTCCAAGATTGAGCTATCAAGAACTGAGCTGCTATGAACAAGGGTGTCCATCTGTCTTTCCAATTTGATTTTTAAAATTCGTTTGGGTATATTCCTAGCAGGGGGATAGCAGGGTCAAATGGGACCACTAGTCCTAGTTTTCTGAGAAATCTCCACACGGATCTCCACAAAGGCTGCACAAGTCTGCAATCCCACCAACAGTGGAGAAGGGTTCCCCTCTCCGCACAGCCACGCCAGGATTTATTGTTGGTTGATTTTGTGATAGTGACCATTCTTTGCGGAGTGAGATGAAATCTCAGTGTTGTTTTCATTTGCATTTCTCGAATGACCAGTGATGTTGAATATTTCTTCATATGCTTCTTGGCTGCTTTGACTTCTGCCCCTGAAAAGTGTCTGTTCATTTCAGATGCCCATTTTTTTTTTTTTGAGACAGGGTCTCACTTTGTAGTTCAGGCTTGCCCTGAGATCACTATGGTGCCCAGGCAAGCCACCACGAACTCAGCAATCCTCCTGTCTCTGCCTCCCAAGTGCTGGGATTACTGGCATGAGCCACCACACCCGGCATTGTGGTATGTGGGGTTGATTGTTGGTGGGCATGAGTCTCCACACCCAGCATTATATGTGGTTACCAGGGATTGAACTCAGGACCTTGCGCTTGTGAGGCAGGCGCCGGAACCACTGAGCTAACCCTCTGGCACAGATGCCCATTTTTGAATGGGGTCTTTAAACTTGGGGAGGCTGATCTGTTTGAGTTCTTTATATATTGTAGATAATAGCCCTTCGTCTGATAAACAGCTAGTAAAGATTTTTTCCCATGATGTTGGTTGTCTTTTAGCAGTGCCAGCAACTTCTTTTGCTGTGCAAAAGCTTTTCAGTAGGATGAGATCCCATTTGTTGATTCTTTCTGCTACTTCTTGTGCTAGAGAGGTTTTATTCATAAAGTCTCTGCCTAAGCCAATGTCTCCAAGAGTTTTACCTAGCCTGTTTTCCAGCAGGCTTATTGTTTCTCTTTTAATGTTTAATTCTCGTATCCATTGTGAGTTTATTTTTGTGCATTGTGAAAGAGATAGGTCTAGCTTTAGCTTTTGGCAGGTGAAAGCCCAGTTTTTCCAACAACATTTGTTAGAGAGGCTGTCTTTCTTCCACTGGGGATGTTTGGCTCCTTTGTCAAAGATAAGGTGGCTTAGTGTATCCGGAGTTGTTTGTGGATCTTCTAATCTATTCCACTGGTCCTCAGGTCTGTTACTTTGCCAGTACCATGCAGTTTTTATTACAGTGGCTTTATAGTAGAGTTTTAAATTGGGGATTGTAATACCCCCTGCCATGTCGTGGTTCCTTAGAATTGCTTTTGCTATTCTAGGTTTCTTGTGTTTCCAGATGAATTTTTGTATTATTTTCTCTAGCTCTGTGAAGTATAGAGTTGGAATTTCAATAGGAATTGCAATGAATCTGTATAGTAGTTGTGGGAGTATGGCCATTTTGACGATGTTGGTTCTCCCAACCCAGGAACAAGGGATATCTTTCCACTTTCTGATTTCCTTTTCTATCTCAGTTTTGAGTCCTATAGTTTTCAGGGTAGAGTTCTTTCACTTCCTTTGTTAGGTTGATTCCTAGATATTTCATTTTTCTGGGTGCTACTGTGAAAGGGATTGAGTCCCCAATTTCTCTTTCAGTGAGTCGGTTGTTTGTAGACAAAGGCTGTTGATTTTTGAACATTGACCATGTATCCAGCAACACTACCAAATTTGGTAATTAAGTTTAGCAGTCTTTTGGTTGAGTTTTTAGGATCTTCTAGATAGAGTATCATATCATCAGCAAATAATGACAGTTTAACTCTTCCTTTCCTATCTTTATTCCTTTTATATCTTTGTTTTGTCTGATTGCTAATATAGTGTATTACATTGATTGATTTACATATGTTAAACCAGCCTTGCATCCCTGGGATAAATCCAACTTGATCAGGGTGTATGATTTTCTTGATAACTCTCTGTATTCTATTTGCCAGTATTTATTAAGGGTTTTTGTGTCAGTGTTCATTAGAGTGATTGGCCTGTAGTTTTCCTTTTTGGTGGGATCTTTCCCTGCCTTTGGAATCCAGATGATGGTTGCTTCAAGGAATGATTTGGAGAGTACTGCTTCCCTTTTGATTTCATTAAAGAGATTGAGAAGTACTGGTATTAACTCTTCTTTAAAAGTTTTGTAGAATTCAAAAGTGAAGCCATCAGGACCAGGGCTTTTCTTTGTTGGTAGATTTTTTATTATGTTTTCAATTTCCCAGATTGATAACGGGTTGTTTAACATTTTTATATCCTCTTCATTCAGCTTTTGAAGTTCCTATGAGTCTAGGAATCTATCCATTTCTTCTAGATTTTCCATCTTCTTGGAGTATAGATTTTCAAAGTACATGTTTACGGTCCTCTGGACTTCTTCTGGGTCTGTGCTGATTTGCCCATTTTCATTCCTTATAGCATGGATTTGAGCCTTTTCCTTCCTTTGTTTGATATGGTTGGCTATGGGTCTGCAGATCTTATTTATCCTTTCAAAGAACCAACTCTTTGATTCATTGATTCCTTGTATTGTTCTCTCTGTTTCCATTGCATTAATTTCTGCTCTGATCCTTATAATTTCCTGTCTATTTTGTGTTTTGGGTTTGTTTTGCTCCTCTTTTTCTAGTTGTCTGAGGTTCATCATTAGATTGTTTACTTCAGTTTGCTCTATTTTCTGAGTGTAGGCATTCACTGCTATGAATTTCCCTTGCAGAACTGCTTTCATTGTGTCCCATAAATTCCTGTATGTTGTGCTGGGGTTGTCATTTAGTTGTAGAAACTGTTTAATTTCTTCTTTAATTTCTTTTGTGGCCCAATGGTTGGATAACAGAGTGTTGTTCAATTTCCATGTGTTTGTGAGGATCTTGGAATTTCTTGTGCTATTCAGCTACAGTTTCAATGCACTATGGTCTGATAGTATGCAGGGTATAACTTCGATTCCTTTGCATCTACTTAAGCTTGTTCTATGGACTAGAATGTGATCTATTTTGGAGAATGATCCATGAGCAGCTAAGAAGAAGGTATATTCTCTCTTTGAAGGGTGAAAAATTCTGTAGGCATTTAATAAGTCCATTTGCTCAAAAGTTTGATTTAGCTCAAATATTTCCTTATTGACTCTTTGTCCAGTTGGTCTGTCAATTTGTGACAGTGGAGTATTAAAATCCCCTACTACTATTGTATTCATTAATAACTGGCTTTTCATGTCCAGTAATGTTTGTTTTATATAGTTGGGTGCATTAGAGTTTGGTGCATAAATATTTATGAGTGTTATTTCTTTCTCTTGCATAGTTCCCTGTACGAGAATATAGTGACATTCTTTATCTCTTTTGATCAGTTTGGGTTTGAAATCTATTTTATCTGCAAACAAGATAGCAACTCTTGCTGTTTTGCAGTTTCCTCTGGCATGGAGGATTGTTTTCCAACCTTTTATTTTCAGTCTATGGGTATCCTTCTGAATTAGGTGTGTTTCCTGTATGCAGCAGATTGTAGGATATTGCTTCTTGATCCAATCTGCTAGTCTGTCTTTTAATTGGCCCATTGAGTCCACTGACATTAATGGTTATGACTGATATGGACATATTCAGAGCTGCCATGTTTCCCTGTTCTTGATTCTTTTCTTCTTTGCTTTTCCCTTTTTCTATTTAGTTTCTTGTTTGCCCCAATGAATTCACTCTCCTGGGTCTCATGGGTATGGAATTTTCTGTGTTTTTTTCCAAGATGTTCTTTAGAATGTTTTGGAGTGCAGGTTTCATATTTGTGAGGTTTTTCAGGTGTTCTTTATCATGGAAGTATCTTATTTCCCCATCTATTCTGAAAGATAGTTTTGCAGGATACAACAGTCTAGGTTGGAGTTTGTTTTCCTGCAATGCTTGAAATACTTCTCTCCATGCTCTCCTTGCATTGTGTTTGTGTTGAAAAGTCTGCTGTGATCCTAATGGGCTTCCCTTTGTAGGTGATTTTCTTCCTTTGTCTCACTACTTTCAGTATTTCATTCTTTTGTTGTACATCTGGAACCTTGATAATTATATGTCTAGGTGTAGATATTTTTATGTCACGGCATTTTGGAGTCCAATAGGCCTCATTTATCTGTATGTCTATTTCTTTTCCTGTGAAGTTTTCTGTTGCTATCTCTGACAGTAGCTTTTTTATGTCTTTTACACTGTCTCCTGCTTCCTCAGTGACTCCAATCAGTCTTATATTATTTTTCCTTGAGTCATCTAGAAGCTGTTGAATTGATTTCTCATGGCCCCTTGCTCTTTTCCATAGATTATACCTTTCCTGCTCGCTGGGTGCTGTGCTGTCCTCTAGGTCTGAGATTCGGTTCTCTGCTTCATTCATCCTACTGCACAAGCTTTTGTTCTCCTTCATCATTCCCTGGAGCTCTGCTTGAAGCTGTTTAAAAGGTTCCATTGCTTCTGCTATCTTGGATTCTATCATCTTGCTGATCTCTTCTTTAAGAATGTCTTTCACTGTGGAGAGTAACCCTGTTTTGATCTCAGAGATGAGTTCTGATTTCCATTTTATTAGATCCGCTTTAGTTACCATCTCCAAGAGTCCTGGTGTTTGAGTTTCAATTTGCCCTATTTCGCTTTTCTCTGAGTTTCCCTGTGGTGGTGATCTTTGTGTCTGGTTTTTTGTGTATTTTTTTTCATTTCTACTCTTTCATTGTCATTAATGCTCTTCTTTGCCTGATGACAGGGCAATGTTTGTTGCAGGTCTCTTTTATTCTATTATCTGGGGCCTTTTGGATGTGTCACCTTCCTGGGGGGTCCTCCCTGAATCTGTAATGACCCTTGAGAGTTCTCAGTTCTGAAACATCATGGGAGGTATTTGAGCAGATCAATAACATCATGTTTGTTACCATAATATGATAAATGCCAATATCATTATTAAACACAGTAAATAAGATAAAAAGTTTTGTTAAATTCTATTCTGAAGACTTTAAGGTCATGAGTTACCTCTATGTCAATATGCCAGAATTTAGAATTTATCAGCAGTGTGTATACAACATATAGATCATAAATGTACCCCCCGAACCCTTTGGGGATAAGAGGTCACTGGGGAATCAGGGAGGTAGGGAGACAGGAGGAGAATGAAATAGGGTTAGCAGATTTATGAAGATCACTTATACCCTAGAATCTCATATATGCCAGCGGGTAAAAGAGGATAAAAGGGCATATGTACAACAGTACCAACTGTATGCTGTAAGACCATTGGAGACTTTGCACACTTTCTTATAATAGTACAGAAGAAGAAATAGGGCAGTCTAAGAGTCTTTTACTTCTGGGTATTGCTTCTGACAGGAAGATAAGAGAGGGTGTGCGGACTAGAGGTGAATAGAGGGATCTAGGAGTAGATGGCAAAAGAGAAGCTAGATTCCCCCTCTTTTTTTAATCTTGCCTGGTCTCTCAGTGAGGCTCTAGGAGCGTACCTCCTGTGGAGGGACGCAGGAGATGGCTCCGGCTCCCCTAGGACCTGGGTCCTCACAACGCAGCTCCGGGAGTTGGGGCTGGGTGGAGTCCCTTAACCCTCCGTGGTGGGGATGGCGCACAGGGTCCGTTCCTGAGTCCTCACTGCACAGCTCCGGCGTACAGTGGGCTGATGGGCAGGCTTCAGTCCTCCGCCACCTCGGGAAACTGATGGCGCCCGGTAGCCGATTCTGCACCGCTCCAGGATGCAATGGGACGGTGGGAGGCCCCCAGTCTGCTGGAAACCGATGGCGTCCGGTATCCGAGTCCGCGCCACTCAGGGATGCAGTGGGCTAGTCTTAAATATAATTATTAATAAAACAGAAGCAAAAATGGGTTATTGGACTACAAATTTTACAGAACAACTCAATGTTTAGACTAAGAACCAAGAATTTACAATTTCCAAATCAGAGCTGTGGCATTTAAATTTTAAAACTTGGTTATTTCTTCCCATGATGATATCAAAATCATATAGTAAATCTTTAGTTTTCAGGAAAACGACTTGCAGAAATCACTAATGATTAGAAGGGAAGGAAGGAAAGAAATAAGGAAAGAAGGAAAAGAAAGGAAGGAAAGAGGGCAAGAAAGAGAGAAGGAAAAGAAAGGAAAGAGGGAAAGAAGGAAGGAAGGAAGGAAGGAAGGAAGGAAGGAAGGAAGGAAGGAAGGAAGGAAGGAAGGAAGGAAGGAAGGAAGGAAGGAAGGAAGAAAAGAAAGAAGTGTTCCCCTTGGAAGTCGTGTTGGGATCCAAAAGTGTTTTTATCCCACAGTATCTTCCTTTATGGATTGGAAAGTGACTTCCAGCCCATTGGTAAATGGTATACAAGAAGCTTGTTTGCAGAACCAGAAAGAATGAGAAAAGCAAAGGCAAACAGAGTGGTACAGATTGCAGTGGCAGCAGCATTTGGGTCCTATGGGACTCCAAGGTGGATACTCATGGCCACTTGGTAGCAAAGGTAAGAATCAAAAAAGCATACTAATTGCTTATACAGTTGACAGTGGAAAGGAGAGAAGGCAATGAAGAGGTAGAATTGAGGAGTCTGACCCCTCCTGGAGAGGTAGCTAGCTGCTGCTCATACCTGGCTCATCACGATACTGGGGGCCATGTTGAAAAGACCTATCAATCATAATGGGTTGTCAGTGTGGATGACTGGAGACATATTCACTTAATTTGGTAATACTGTGACAACCCCATTCAGGCCTTTATGTGATCTATATTTTCACATATAATTATGCCTGCAAGATAAGCTGGTTCAATGGTTTAAAAAACCAAGGGTGTGTCTCCATTAGAGAAGTGGAATCTCTTACATTAAAAATTGTGAAAATATTGTGCCAGGCGTGGTGGCTCATGTCTGTCATCCCAGTACTCGGGAGGCAGAGACAGGAGGATTGCTGAGTTCAAGGCTTGCTGGGCTACATATTGAGCTCAGGGCCAGCCTGAACTACAAAGCGAGACCCAGTCTCAAAAAAAAAAAATGTGAGAATATTGACCCTGGTCTATCCAGCATGTATGCCTATGTAGAATGACTCATACTCACATGATTCAGGGACCTTGAGTATTTAATGTACTAGGCCATAAAAGCTGTGACCTTCTCTTTTTAATATTTTTGAAGACATCTCTCTTCCTTGAGGTTACCCACTGCAGTATCCTTTGACCACATTTTCTTTGAGCTCCACATTAAAAAAATATCTGTAACAAACCACAAACACAAAAATTCTTAGAATGAGGCTTTTGGGGGCATAAAACTCATGAACTAAAAAGAAAATCTGGTTCCTATTGGCAAAATTTGTTACTTTCTTCAAGGTATAAATACATGGAATAGGTTTGATGAATTAAATGCAAAGCAGAAAGATTATTTTGTGGTTTAATTTAGACATTGTATTAAGACAAGATTGAGTTGAATAGATTGGAAAACTTGCTTATTATTCTCACACTCCTCTTTGGGATCTGCTGCTTGACGGGCTTATGTGGAATTTTACTACTAGGGCAGGTCCTGAGCCTGAAGCTGGGATGATTTTCAGCGGCCAGATACAAGACATATTAGCAGCAAGAAATGCAGAGAGTGGGTCAGCTCAGCAGGCAGATTAGAAAGATAAATTTTGCATTTGACTCAGGGGTGATGTAACTGGAGGAAGGGCCAAAAAACAAATACTACAAGGAAAGCATAGTTGTGGAATTTGGGTATCTGTAATATATTTGGCCTATTATTATTATATGTTTTGTTGATAGTGATTGAACTGAGGGCCTTTGTAAGGAGCAATATCCCCAGTCCCCTCCCACTCACACCCTTTTTTTTTTTTTTTCTGAGACAGGGCCTGACCCAGTTGCCCTGTTACCATTTTAGGTTTAAACTTTTCACTTCCCTGCCTCAGCCTCAGAGTGCTGAGGTGACAAGATTGCACCATCAGAGCAGGACATATTTGTGTTCTTATAACAACATTTTCTTCCCTGCCTTGCACAATGCTGGAGTTTTTCTATCTATGTGTCTTTTTGAAACACTACAGGATATTGAACATTAACACTTAATTACAAGCTCTGTGCAATGTTAGAGGCTGTTTCTTCTCTGCTTTAACACGGCTTAAGTATTCTGCAAAGGAAGAATTGTAGACCATCTTTTTTTCATGTCTCAAGTGAGTGAATAGGTTTGTTTATCTAACTGATTTTCCAAGATGGCAGTGAATGAAATTTCACTTTTCAGCTAGGTTTGAAGTTAACATTTTGAGTAAGGGAGCCAAGCTCAGCCAAGCAACACTTTCGTATGGAAGTGCCTTTGAGCTCAACATAAATCATACTTTCAAAAAATGGTTTAAAGTAACTTTCAGCCTTTGGAACAGTATTGCCCAATAGAAATGTAATACAAGCCTCATATGTAATTTTAAACTTTCTAATAGCCATGTTGAAGTACAAAAGTAACAAGAAACAGTAATATATGTTATTGTACCTAATGCAATATTTGTAAAATATTTTGCTACAGAAACCATAGAAAAATTATTAATGAGATGTGCTGTATACTTTCTTTATACCAAATAATTGGAATACAGTGTGCATTTTGGATTTACAACACAATTCAGTTGTGAGTATGCACATTTCTGCACTCGATAGTCACATGGGACCAGTGGCTATCGTATTTGACACCAGAGCTTTAGAAAAGTGAATTACGTGGCAAAGCATGAGAGGATTGATTCAGTTCATCACTGGAGAAGTTAATGGGATCTTTAATGTTTTTTAATACTTATACCTCAACCCTGAGGACCTCAGGACTACTTTTTTTTCTTGTTTCCCATTGAAATAGGGTATCACATCTTCATGGGGGGGTGGATGCGTGGTGCTGAGTTTTCACATTGCATGGTACAATGCAGCTGCTATTCTCTGCTGGTGTTCTACTTGGCTTTAAATTTCAACCTGAGCAGCCAATGCAAACCTTTGTTTGCAATGATACCTGTTTCTTTCTAAGAAGATGAAAGCAGTAATCAGGTTTGTATTTAGTACAAGATGTTCGAGTGAAATTATATACTTGTTTTGGTGATGCCCCCTCCCAAAGCACTGGGGTGTATCTTCATCTGGGCGCATATAAATAGGAATTGCCCACCTCCTAAATAGAGTGTGTAATAATGGAGGTAACCTAGGCATCCTCCCACACCCTGCCACAAATGACGCCCAATTATTCCCCAGAACACCTAAACCTTTATGTAACGGGGTTCTAGGAAGAAAAGGAAGTGGCAGGCAAAAGTGGAATAGATATTTCAAACATCACTCCTGTGAATTTAGGTCTAAGACTCATTTTGCCACTCCTTGCAACAGTTGTTGCATTGCGTGGCTTGGTGTGGCCAGGGTATTACCTTAGAGCTGATATCTACAGTGAGAAGCAATAATTTGTAGATCTTTCTATACATGCACAGTCATGGACAAAACCGTCCTAGAAAAGAGATGATTCCAGTAGGATAAAGGCAATGTGGTCATGATAATTTTCCCTATCTTAAACAGAGGAAAAGTCTTTCAGTTTGTTAATTAATCTGCTATATATAAAGTTTTGCTTAAATTAGGCACGGCCTCAAAGTGTGACTCACTTATGTTCAAAGGTGAAACCAAAATGGGTGGAAACATTCTATTCTCATTTGTTAATATTAGTAATCCTTTAAAATAGGACAAAATTTAGACCCTCATGTGCAGCATACTCTGTGGCCAAGATCTTGGGCATCAGTTCCTAAATTCCAAGGCAATGTTATACTTTCAGTTTGTGTCTGGAACTGGGCATGGTTTCAAATCCTGACTCTGGAAGTTGCCAACTGGGTGACTTCCAGCAGGTTCTTTGTGAGCATTATTATTACTATTGTCACATAACTAAGTCAGTAAACCTATTTCACAGTCCTGGAGTGAGAATTAAGTAACACAATGTATATAAAGTACTTCACAGTGCTTGACACAAAGTAAAGCATGAATAAATAACATTACTTAGTTTTAAATTTTAACTCATTAGCAAATGTCTTTCAATTATGTGTATACACAATAAAAATATATAAGCCATACTTTATCTATATTTTCAGTATATGTACTAGGCCTTTAACCTAATCATTCGTAGTCTAAAAACGGTAAATAGGTAGAGTCATATGTTTGTATTTAAGCCAACAAACATCTGCTGAATTTGGATAATAACAAAGAACTTATGAAGTATACATTGTTCTCAAGATATGACTATCCTAATATATTAATAGCTATTAGGTGGCATATTCTTTCTCATAGCTATTAAAATTTAATGTCTATAGGCTCATAGTCCTCAATCTTGAACACTTTTCTCCTCCCAGGGATGTTGGGCAATGCCTGGAGGCAGTTTTGTTATCCCAGCTGAGATAGGGTGCTAATGGCATCCACTGAGTGGACAGAGTCCAGTGAAGTCACTATGAATCCAATAGTGCACAGGGCAGACTCTCTTAACAATGAATTATTCAGCCTCAAATGTTTATAGCATTTGGGTTGAGAAATATGCTGTTGACATTATGTGTTTTTCTAGAGATTATGACATCTGCCTTCATTTGTGGTTTTGGTCAGGCTACATAGACTGTCTAGATAAAAGTTATCCAGTCATGAGCTGGCTGTCCCTAAAGTTGTGAGTCTTAAATTCCAGGTGAACATACCTATGACAGTTATCAGAGGGAATTTGTCTAGTGGGTGGAGGTTGGATTAGCCACTCCTGGATGCAATTTCAATCCCAAGACTCACATACTTTCCCCATTTTGCCCCACAGAGTTATGCTTCAGCAGTAATCCCTCCCAGATATTATGCATATCATGACCACTTGTTCTCAGATCTCACCATTAGAGCCATGCAGGGTGTTTTGGGAATGTTGATGAATGTGTTGAAAATGTTTTAAATAGCATTCTGATATGTAACACCATTGCTTCTTGGCCTTTTGGCTAAGACCAAGTGATATGTAACACCATGAAACATTCTCCTGAATGGAGCTTATTCCAAGTGGACACATGATATATAATGTCTGATAGTAAACTATTGAAAACTTATCAAGACAAACAATGCAAGGGATTTCTAGTTCAATTTGTATGCTAGAAGCTGCCAAAGCTGTATCACTAGATGCACAGGCAGCCTCATTCCTGAAATTCAGACTCTCAAATAGAATACTACACAGTCACAGGATGAGCATCACTAAACAGGAAAAGGTCAAGGTGTGTCAATGTTAAATATTAGTGGTCTAATTCTGAAATGCTTCTAGATGAAATGATAGGATATCTGGAAGTTCTCCCAATGTAATTTGGTCTGATGGAAATCTGAAAGCTGGTGTTTTAAAGAGAAGGTGGTAAGTCTCCACTGTGAAATAGAAGCAGAGGTGCTTTGCGTTTACCATTTCTGTTCTTTGTTGAATCCCACCTGTAGCAGAGGCAGATGATAGTGCTTTTTAATCAAGAGAAGGCACAAGTTCATTGACAATACCACTTCAGTGTATGCTGGTTCTCCTTAACATAGTTAGAGCGACCAGCCTCTCTTTGTCATCTTTCCTCTCTTGTGAAATACGTTACACCTCACACCTAAATCCAGTGCATCCCTGAAGACCTGGCTCAATTCTCATCTCATTCCTGCAGTTTTTATAGGTCCTTTAAATTTTATTAATGTTTCTCTTTCCACTGAGCCCCAGAAGTGATACCTGTTTTGTGTGCATGCTTTTAATTGAGGTATAATTCAAATACATTAAATTCACCATTTTAAAGTGTGCAATTCTGTGGGTTTTAGTGTATTCAGAGAGTTGTTTCAGCCATCTACATATGTTTTAGAATATTGTCATCATCTCAAAAAAATGCTGTACTCATTAGAAGCTACCCCTCATTTCCCTTCAGTACTCCTGGCAACCACTAATTACTTTCTGTCTCCATCTATTTGGACAGTTCCCATAAATACAGTCATGGAATACAGTATGTGGTTTTTCATTTCTGGCTTTTTTCACTTAGCAAACTGGTTTCGACGTTCATCTGTGTCTTATCATGTATGAAGCTTCATTGCATTTTCTGGCCAAGTAATCTTCCATTGTACAGAAATTTATACATTGATACATTCATCAGAGAACAGACATTTGGATTTCTCCACTTTTTTTGCTATTGTGAATGATGCTTCTATGAACATTGATGTGCAAGTTTTGTAGGGACCTTGTTTTCTCTTGAAATAAAATATATATGGGAGTAAAACTGCTGGATGATACAGTAGACTTCTGAGTAACTGTTGGACTATTTTCCAAAGTAGCTTTGTTAAGGTGGCTCCGTGGCGCAATAGATAGTGCACTGGACTTCTAGAGGCTGGAGGCATTCAAAGTAGCTTTGTCATTTTACTTTCCTATAAGGGTTTAACTCTCCATATCTTCTTTGGTTGTTTGTTCTGCACAATTTCATTGTTATCACTATTACCTTCCATACTGATTATCCCGTATGTGTTAGGCTGTATCCCAAATTAGAATAGAAGATAGGTAGGACGACAATCCAGCTGTTTGGTCTTTATCGCTTATTTCTTGATTGCCTACTTCATGGCAGGAACTACTAACTATTAGTGCCATGAGTATAGAAAAGCTCCATCAAGTGGAGGAAGTACCCACAATCTCTTCTGTCCACTTTTGAGTGGCAGGTGCAGTAATAATGATGGTCTTTCCAAGGTACAGCTTCAGCTTCCTAGAATTTGTACTGATTGTTTCCCTCCTACAATGGCATACTTACAAATACCACTTAAGCTTACTATTTAATATATTCTATTTTAAAGAGAGAACAGATCTCTGTGTGTGTGCTCATTTAAGTCCAAATGTAGAAGCTCCGATTTTTTCCTTGGGCTTTGTGTTTCAGTACCACTTAGCCAGTATACTTAAGGAAATAAATGATAGAAAATTTGCAGCAGTAACTTTGGATATACAATGTGAGTTGTTTTGAAATAGTGAATCATCTAGGATATTAATCTGTTGATTTGTAAGTATGGAAGCTGCTTGAAAAAAGCTTGAAAATCTTGAAAAGAGTCACCTTTGAAAATTTTAATTTCACTGGACTCAAAAATAAACTGTCCATATGCTGCTTTTTATCTACAGTTAGTTTTGTTTTATTTTGTTTGTCTTTCTACAACTCTTAGTGTTAATGAGAAATGAAGATATTTAGAATAACTGAACAATGTAAAGAGTAAAACTAATCCAACTACTAACTGCAGACATGAAAGGTTCATTATATTGCATAAAGACATAATTATAAAACAATATGGACATTATATTCTATTTTTAAGTGATTTAACCATAGCGTCAAACTGTCTTCACTTAGTCTTAATTGTCTAATATGAAATGTTGATTTTACCCATTCTAAAACAGGTACATACAGAAATTCCTTGTATTTAGGGAAAAAAAATCCCACATTGCTCACCTGAAGTATTTAAAGGAAGAGAATGACATTTTATTCTAGTTTATAAATCACATCAATTTTAACAATGGCTTAAAAATTCTTCTGTGACTTGCTTGAATTCTGAAAAGAAGTTTGTTTATGTTAAAGAAAAATGAAGAAACTGAGAATGAGTTATGCATTCACATTAGATATAGACGAGTGAAATTCTAACTACTTCTGTGAACATTGTAGAATAATATACTCCCACAGATTTGATTTTTAACAAGCACTTACACAAAACTTGCTATTTTGTAGGGGCAGAAATTTTGATTTTTGCAAATACTGACATATTTAATCTTCATCATAATTCTAGGGAGTATATATTTATTATCCCCATTTTGCAAAACAAGAACTTGAGTGTTACCATAACTTTCCTCAAGTCAACAAACAGGCTGTTAGTGTAACCCCATGCCAGGAGAAGGCCATGATTGTGTCAAGACCAGTGTGGGGTTCTTTAGGGTTGATATCCCAGATTTCAGAGGAAACATGGCTGTGGGATTTTTCATACATCCCATGAGAGCAATGAAACTCAGTGTGGGTTATACATGATTGTATGCATTATAACATATATGTTATATGTACTATATAATGGATTATTTTATACCATCCATTACACATGATAAATCATATACTTATAATTTTATATATGTATAGTAATGCTGTATATTTTATATGTATGCATTTACATGCATATATATGTATGTATGTGTGTGTGTGTATACACACACACACACACACATAAGTGCTCATTTCTTTTGGGTTTTTTTGTTGTTGTTTGTTTTTGAGACAGGGTGTCACTTTGTAGCTGAACCTGGCCCTGAGCTCACTATGTAACCCAGACAAGCCTGGAACTCAGCAATCCTCCTGTCTCTGCCTCTGGAGTGCTGGGATTACAGGTGTGAGCTACCACGCTGGGCATTGTGGTATGTGGTACTGATTGCTGGTGGGCATGAATCACCAGGCTCAGCATTGTTGTATGTGGTTACTGGGGATTGAACTCAGGACCTTGCGCTTGCAAGGCAGGCACCAGAACCACTGAGCTAAATCTCCAGCACAAGTACTCATTCCTTGATCTGTTTTACCTTGGGCCTCCATGGCTTGGGTAATAACGTTGGCATGCCATCCTGCTATATCCTTCTCAAATTTTCAGGAATCACAGTGCTGATAGTGTTCTTAGAAATTATTATCCTGTTTCCTTGATGAGCAGAATATTGAAAGATCAACCATATACAACTGTCTTCAGATACCAAGAATGGCTCATGAATGAGATATTCAGAGACCTCAGGCATATCCACAGGTTTGCAGCCTGGCACTGCCATTTTTGCTGTGGGAGCTCTTCTACAAATAGGAGTTTCCTGTTCCAATCTTACAGGCAAAGGCATTTGATGGCATTTGCTCATAATTATATTATCTATGTTCAGTGTCAAAACTGTACTCATCTACTTGGCTTCCTAAACATGAAGCCCCACTAAAGGCTGTGTGTACACATATGTGAGTGCGTGTATGTGTGTGCTTTAGTTGACCAAAATAATGAATGTTGTCAAATCTTTAGGTTTCTTTGCCTAGAGGATTTCAAGCTGAATAGGACATCACATGTGCATGCTCAGTAAACTATAAAGTCAGACAAGATATGGGTTTAAAACTAGTACTCTCCATATAGGCTATGAGATATTTGACTCAATTTATACTAAACAAATGTCATGAGAATGTGGTCACAGCTATACAGACTTCTCATGATATAAGATAGTATCTCTAATCTTGGCATTCCTTCCAGAAATTATTTTTAAACAGTCTATTATGTGCTCAGTGCATTACTTTGCCTTCTCAATACTATTTCAGGATTTAGACCGGTACCTAACAAGAGTAACAAAAATCACAAGTTCCAAAACGGTCCCAGATGTAGGATGCATTAAGAAATTTTGGAAAAAAAAAAAAGATCAGCTACAGCTTCAACAGCTAATAAAAAAGATAACTTTGATCCTTGCCCATTTTAGAGGAGGGAACAGCTACAGTAGGAGCAGACAGTCATTCCATGAATGTGTTGTCTCTGGGTAAAAAAGGGATGATTGACAAGGAGTTTCAGAAATCTAGGAATACTAGGTGAGCAAAATGGCCACCACCTTAGAGAATACCCAGAAAATACCTTACATAGTACTTGGTGCAGAGCCAGTTTTGTTGACTGATTGAGGAGTTTTATTGTTTTCCTGAGGTGAGAACTACTAACTCAGGGTTTTTCAGCATTTGGTAATTTGAAATGTTTACATTTTAACCTCCCATGACCCCCCCTATCTATTGGAGACAAGACAACCAATAGTTAGGTTTTATACCTATACTCTAGAGATTAAGAGTTCCATGTCTCTGGTATGATAGTACTCCCACAGTGTGATTCATAGGTTAAGCTGTTAGAACAGAAAAGAGGAAATATTTTTACTTGGCTATGCCTTCCTTTTTAAAAACAAATACTACTTTTTCTTTTTTTACAAAACCGTATCACTGGCATAGGTTTTAGTTGTTTTTACAATTGGTTGCTCTGTGAGCATACAATCTTTTGCTGTGAAATCATTCAGAAATAATTATTTTTGGAAGGAAAATAATGAGGGAAATTTATATAGTCAATCTTCGATTATCCAAGATGATTTTGCTACTGGAATTAATATCCTATTTTAGCACATAGCAACAATTACCTTCTCTCTTTACTAACTCTTAGAACAAAATGTTTTATAAGGGAATGGAACTGAACTTTATTTCTCCTCCTGGGCCTCAGGGCTGTTTTGTATTTTCACTGCCTGTAGCACCTAATGTTTTCCTCATTTTAACAGCATGCTGGAGTTGGCTTGCAGGGACTGGAAAACCCATTGTATCAATCTTTTCCAAACTCCATGGTCTGTTTCCTCATCTCAGTACCTTGAAATCTGCCCTAATGGAAGTGTTTACACCACAGAAATTGACAAATGCTGCAGATTGTGCTTTTCGCAGAGAAAGTTTTGAAAAATTTTGTTTATACAGTATTGCTATTTTGAGTCCTTATTTTTTTGAAAAATATTTTCTAAAATGTATTAGATGTTGCTCTTTTTGAAAACAGTGTAACAAAATAGTTACCATTTCTTGGACTCATGATAAGTCATATGTAATTGGGTATGCTTTTTAGTGTTGCTTTCTTCACTTTTCCTTTCATCAGGGAGCTTGTTTTCTGTTTTTGTTTTTGTTGTTTTGAAATGAATGAATGAAGCTTTCATCCATACATTGCTCATTTGTTGACTGTGATTGTCCATAGCTCACAAAATAAGATAACCAAGTCTGCTAAGTGTAAGTATTATAGAAAAGTCAAACAAAAGTCAGAATACTTTGTTTAGTTCTTAACTAAACTGCACGGGCTTGAGTCAGACCTTTCGTGACAACTAGTTTGGTTGCCAGAGCTAGCTTCCTGGGCATTTGGCTGCTCACTTACACATGGGCTGGTGATCAGGACATAGAGCTAATACTCTGCTGTCACTGTCTTGGAATTCCTCATTGTTTTTGAACCAGAGGTCCTACATGATCATTTTGCTTAGGGCTGCAAGCATCATATTGTAAGTCCTGATGGTTGTACAAATAATTTCCTTCTGATTTTGGAAAGCTGAACCTTTGAGACATTTTTAGATAAGTAGGATGTTTCTGTATTCATCACAGAGAGATGCTTGCTCAGACCTCTGTAAATCTTGAATAAGTAGTATAAGGCCAAAGTTCATTCTCATTCTTTAGGTATTACGATTTTTCTAAGGGAGCAGGCTAAGAAGGAAAAACATACTATAGTGTTGCTCATCCATCTTAAGTTTGAGTGTGCAAGATTGATTTCGATCCTTCACTTGCAAGTAAATACTGTTTTATTCTCTTACTAATGCATACTTTTAAAATAATGTTATTGAAGTAGTAGTCACACCCCATAAAACTTGCTCAGTTTTAATATACAAGTCATTAGGTTTCAATAAATTTCTAGCATGATGCAGTCCCTACAACCTGTTTTAGAACATTCTATCACCCCAATGAGATCACTCTTACACATTTACATTTCCTCATTGTTTCCACCACCAACCCCAAGAAACCAGAATATTTCAATTTGAAAAACAATTGCTTTCTATAGTCCTTCCACATAAATAAAGTATACACTGTAAGGTCTTTTGTAATTGGCTTGCTATATTTACATGGTGGTTTGGAGGTTCATCCATGTCATGGCATGTAAAGAAGAGTGTGGCACACTTTTGGGCAAAAATTTGTAGGATATGTGAAGTTTGTTCAGAGGAAGTAATGCTCACATGCTTATCTTTAAGTGCACATCTATGCCATCTCATTTAGCCACTGGGAATGAAATGTTAAATGCTAAGTCTGGGGCAAACTGGCTGAAATGATAGATCAGCCTTGAATATGCTGTCCCTCCAGAAGAGTAACTGGGCCTGTCTAGGCCAATACTGGACTTCTGCTCATTAGATAATACCTGATCTTTTATTTCTTCCTAGGAAAGTTAAGCCAAAGACATATGGGTAGCAAGACAGTGATTTAAGATGAATTAATTCCTTGTCTGAGGAAGGTCTCTTTATATTTATGATTAAATTTTTATGCCCAGATACGTCGGACACAAAACTGCTTTTCTGTGCTGACTGCAAGTTATAATGATCCAGGAAGGTTCTGATATGTCACTATTCAGTGTGTAACCCTTAGGCCAGCACTAAGCCATAAAAATGCAGAATTCCGGGCACACTCCAGATCCACTCCAAATCTGCCCTTCAGAACATCCCAGTCCACGTGCACAATAAAGCTTAAGACAAGCTATATAATACTGTACCAAGGACAGATCCAGTCCTACAAAGCCTAATTTATTTGGTTTTGGAAGAAGCTTTGTCATTTAAAAAACAAAGTCCCCAGTCAGCAACCTGTCAGAATGTACAATCAAGCTACTTCACCTCTGGCTCAATAGTTCCCACTTACAGGCCCCTCATCACTGCTAACCGTTATGCGCATAGGAATGCACTTCAGTAATTACTTAAATGTCTATTTTAGAATTCCCAGTCATTTTCAGTATTTCCTAGCTTAGAATAAATGATCCTAATAATTTATAAATCGTTTTCTAAAATAGTCTTGTAGATTACATTTAAAGTTGCCCTTCTCACAGCTCAAGGACTAGAGATGGGTGCCTGGTTTCATTGTCTTTCTAAGGGCGATAAAACCTCCTCCAGCTCTAACCACACCCACTGTCGGATGTTAGGAATTACACTGTTTCTCACTGTTGACTTGTTGCAGTTCTGAAAAACATCTTAATATTCCACTTTTGTTTTAATTTCCTTAAAATGAATATATTAAGTGGTTTGGAAGAACTGATTATATAATAGCTTTGCTTTAAAAGACTTTTTGAAAACAAGTATATGATTTGTGTTTAAAATGTAATCTGTAACTCTGATACTTTAAGTATCTTTTGTCACACATTGATGATAAAACGTATTCTTTAGTGGTCGTTATTTAAAAGATTCTCAATTTGTCTGATAATAAACTCAATCCCAAAAGTTGAATTAAATTTAAATGAAGTTTTTCACTTCAGCATACTAGTAAAGCAAGATTTTAATTCTCTAGTCCTTGATTTCTCGTTATGGTAAACTCACAAGCTAGTTTAGTAGTGGTCTTATTTTCTGTGAGGGGCTTTTTCAGTTGTCTTTAACTCGGCGTATATACTGTAAATGTTGAGACTTATTTATATTTCAGTTGAAAGGCAGGGATTATTAACTATTATTCACAGAAATGTTTACCATATTGTCTAAAGCAGGATTTCTCAGTTTTGGTGCCCTTGGTATTTTGAGATGAATATTTTTTTTTTTTTTGAGACAGAGTCTCTCTTTGTAGTTCAGGCTGGCCCTGAGCTCACTATGGAGCCCAGGCAAGCCGCAGCGAACTCAGCAATCCTCTTGTCTCTGCCTCCCGAGTGCTGGGATTATAGGCGTGAGCCACCACGCCTGGCATTATGGTATGTGGTATTGATTGTTGGTGGGCATGAGTCTGCATGCCCAGCATTATATGTGGTTTCCGGGGATCAAACTCAGGACCTTGCACTTGTGAGGCAGGCGCTGGAACCACTGAGCTAACCCTCCGGCCCTATTTGTTTTTGTTTTGAGCATGACTTGTATGTTATAAAATGTGTAACTGTCCCCAGACTCTACCAATAGATTCCACAAGTAAGCCCTTGATTATGACAATCAAAACTAAGATATTATCAAATATCCCTTAAGAGGGTGAAATTGCCCCCCAACTAATAACCATTGTTCTAAAGCAGAGATGGAAATAAAGAATCTGTAAGGTTTCATAAACTAAGCAAATTCTCATTGTTAATTTTTATTTCGTGGCTGAGTGACTTATCAGTGTAAAACGTAGTTACATTAGGTTTCTCTTTAAAGATAGCTCCAGATAGGGCCGGAGGGTTAGCTCAGTGGTTCCGGCGCCTGCCTTGCAAGCGCAAGGTCCTGAGTTCGATCCCCGGTAACCACATATAATGCTGGGTGTGGAGACCCACGCCCACCAACAATCAACACCGCATACTACAATGCCGAACGTGGTGGCTCACGCCTGTGATCCCAACACTCGGGAGGCAGGGACAGGAGGATTGCT
>PVIC010006206.1:0-55016 GCA_004025085.1 Thryonomys swinderianus | reverse complement strand
ACAGGGTCTCGCTTTGTAGTTCAGGCTGGCTCTGAGCTCACTATGTAGCCCAGGCAAGCCTCGAACTCAGCAATCCTCCTGCCTCTGCCTCCCGAGTGCTGAGATTACAGGCGTGAGCCACCACGGCAGGCACTGTGGTATGTGGTATTGATGGCTGGTGGGCATAAGTCTCCATGCCCAACATTGTATGTGGTCACCGGGGATTGAACTCAGGACCTTGCGCTTGCGAGGCAGGCGCCGGAACCACTGAGCTAACCCTCCGGCCCAAGGTGGCTTTTACTTTAACATGTAGTGAAGCATAAAATCAAAATATATACCTACTATTACAGCAATACATTATTATAACAATA
Organism: Thryonomys swinderianus; assembly: GCA_004025085.1. Lineage (NCBI taxonomy): Eukaryota > Metazoa > Chordata > Mammalia > Rodentia > Thryonomyidae > Thryonomys > Thryonomys swinderianus. Next base: position 54,666 of record PVIC010006206.1, on the reverse strand, counting down.
CAGATGATGAAACTGAGTCTTGGGAAGGTTAGTTTCCTAACATCATACAACCTCAAACTAAGAGCGCAAGGCACTGAACTCCATGGTAATTTTTTTTTTTTTTTTACAATTCACCCTTGTCATTTATTTTTTAAATTGATTTTATATATACATTATGATCACATTCAACATTGTGAATTTGTACTACATGACACAACTTAATTCCCCTTTCCCCCTTTCCCTGCACACCCTACAAACCCCCTTCCCCCATATATATAGTTTTGCTTCTTTTTTTTTTTTTTTTGAGACAGGGTCTTGCTTTATAATCCAGGCTGGCCCTGAGCTCACTATGTAGCCCAGGCAAGCCTCGAACTCAGCAATCCTCCTGCCTCTGCCTCCGAGTGCTGGGCTTACAGGCTTGAGCCACCATTTGCTTCCCTTTTTTACCACCAAATTTTTCCTTTCCCTTCTTTACTTACCCTCTTTGCCCCTTTTCCTTGTGAATATTTTCTTCCTATTTCACATTATCTATCATACTTTTTTTTTTTTTTTTTTTTTTGCTTTTTGAGACAGGGTCTCGCGTTGTAGTTCAGGCTGGCCCTGAGCTCACTATGGTGCCCAGGCAAGCCACCGCGAACTCAGCAATCCTCCTGTCTCTGCCTCCCGAGTGCTGGGATTACAGGTGTGAGCCACCACGTCCGGCATTTCTATCATACATTTTAACCCTGGGTTTCTATTTAGAGAACTCTCAGAAGCTGTGTTAATCCCAGTAACTATGGGAGCAGTAAGTATGTATATTTATAGAAACACTTTATGTTACAGTAGTTTACATCACAGAGTCAAAGCCAGGACAGCCACAACTGTAAAAGCTCACTTGTGTGCATACCCACCCAGCTCTGGACAACTGTGTTGGGTCCCCCCCCCCCCCGATGCGCACAGTGACAAAGTGATGGCTTGAGGAAGAGCTCTTCTCTGTTCTTGGAGCCAGTGTCCCCCTCCTGAAGGGAACTTCCTGCAATCCCAGGAATAGGCCAGAGGGGCACAGATTTGCGGAGAGAATTCTTCAGCAATGAAGAAAAGTTATTGGAGCAGAGAGGTTCTGACCTACAAAGATACTTCTAGGCATTCCCTCTTAGGACTGGAACACTGACTAAATCTCTTAAAACTTTGCCATCGTGGGGCTGGGGATTTAGCTCAGTGGTTCCGGAATCTGCCTGGCAAGCACAAGGTCCCAAGTTCGATTCCCGGTACCACACACCACAGTGCTGGGTGTGGTGGCTCATGCCTGTCATCCCAGCATTAGCGAGGCAGAGGCAGGAGAATCGTTGAGTTTGAGGCTTGCCTGGGCTACATAGTGAGCTCAGGGCCAGCCTGAACTACAAAGCAAGACCCTGTCCAACTTCCGCATCATGAAGTTACCCACTTTGAAGAAGGGAGCCAAAAGACGAGCCGTCACTATTACGATACTGCTATTCCTTGCTGGTGGTCACTTCCTGCGTAGGGTGCTCACTGTGACAAGTAAATGGCACTGCACTAATTTTTTGACATTTTCCCCTCTTCACATGGAATGTCATTTATTTCTTCAAAAAATGGGGATATTTTCTTCAAGGAGGAACAGGAAATGAGTCAGGTAAGGAAGAAGTGTAGTATGCTACATGTGGAGAAGTGCTAGAGGAGAAGCATCTCAGAGCACCAGAGTCGAGGAGAGGACATGCAGTTTTAGACGGAGGCCCAGGTGACACAGAGTGAGGACTCCATCCGTCTGGACATGTCTGAGCTTACAAGCACGGACACTGCTGTACTAACGAACAGGTGCCGAGGACTCAAGAAAGATGGCTCTGCGAGGGGGTACTGGAGAGAGGGGTGAGGGAGCAAATCCTGGCAACATGAGGAGGCTGCAGACACACTTGGTGAGCTGAAGGAAATTCTCCCAGGGCAGTGTATTTCGAGTTTCTGTCTTTCTTACACCTAGATTGAGCTCTAGTTAAAAGAGTTAGAGACTCAGGCCTTATCTATGCTTGTCATTCACATTCTCTAAGCTTAGGATACCACAAGTTAATTATTGATGAACTTGTACTTTTTCCTCCAAAGGAAAAGTCCCAGAGGAGTTTGTGACTTTTAGATAAGAAATGTAATGATAGAAAGGGGCCAGTTGTTATTTGGAGTGTCAAGACACAGTTACATAGGGGTTCCTTAAAGCACGACCTTTGATGGATTTGATTATCTATAGCGGGGTTTGTACTTTCTCTCAGGAGCCAGTCAGTAAATGTTTTAGGCTTTGTAGGCCATGTGGTCTCTGTTACAAGTACTTGGCTATGCTTTGGGGCACAAAAGTAGCCATAGGTAACTTAATAAATGAATGAGTGTGGCATATTTCAAAGAAGCCTTATTTTCAAAAGCAGATGGTAGGCTAGATTTGGTTGATGGGCTATCATTTGCTAATCTCTGAACTCTAGTTTACTACTGAAGAAAACCAATTCCTAGAGGAAATACTTTGTTCTTATTTTCTAAACATTCTAGAGTAATTAATTCATCAATATGTAATATGCACCTATTACATACTGAGTGTTGTGATGGCCTTGGGATTATTAAGATGACAACACAGTCCTTGCTTTCAGGTAGTTAATCTTCAAGTAGGAGAACACAAGCAATCTATAAAGTACACAGATTTTGATATTAGAAATAATAAATAAATAGGTGTCTAGCAGACACCCACCTGTCTGGAGATCAAGAAAAGCTGTACAGACAAGGTAGTATTTCAAAGGAGACATGAAAATTGACTGTGGGGGGATGAGGGTTTGTCCAATAGAAATGCAGCTTTGGGAAAAGAGTGGGGGCTAAGGCACATGAGTTGGAGACAGCTGGATACTGCAGGATCTCAGAAGCCCAGAAGGCAGGAAAGAGCAGGGAATGAAGGCAACTTGAATCAGGGCCAGGTTCTGTGCAGTAGATTCCATTTTCCTTCACCATGGTGTAAATTTTGAGTAGGAGAAGAACATGATCATCTTTGCAAATGGGAAAGGTGACTATAAATCTGTTTCTTAAAGAATTACAGAAGAGAGCATGTCAAAAACACAGATGTAAGAAAACATGCTGGGTTAGGTGCAAGCTGAGTCAAACTGACACAGATATTTCCATGAGCCAAGAAACCAGTACACAAGCGTAGAAAATAATATGTGATCCAGAGAAGAGTTACTCCCTGGCACACATGCCCACTCATCAGATCTACTAGAAGTACATTACCAACCCAAACGTCAATATCACCACAAAGTGACAAACAAATGTCCACTGAGCCTACAAAACCTTTCAGCCCAGGCCAAGCCAGGGATGGTGAACCTTCTACAGCGAGTATCCAAACTGCAGCCCAAACCCAGTTACTTATTACTAAGAGTGCCAACGCTGCAATAAAATCTGAAGGCTGAGGCTGTAGTTTAGAAAAAAAGAAAATAATTTGCAAATTAACATCTTTTGTCTTAACAGGAAAACAACACATGTGACATAGGTTTACCACCCCTGGCCCATGACATGTTTACGGCTGTTTCTCAGCACTGAAATTCAAGTTCCAGTTCAGTATTTTTCTTTGGTGACTGTTTCTTTTACAAATGGATGACTCATTTTAAAGCTCTCAATCCAGTCTTTGGAGTGTCATAATAGGATTGTTTTAAGGATTGAAAACGGACAATTTAGAATTTGGTTCAGTTTTGTAAATTGAAGTAAAATTGAAACCAACCTAATGTTTTTGAACAGACCAACAACGTTGAAAGTTGTAAAAATATTATTTTATTCTGGGTTATTACAGCAATGACAACATTAATAAAAGGTAGAGCATGTGATAAAAAGGATGTGTGGCACAGCTGTTCTGGGGGTGGGTAATGTTGCCCCAAGGAGCCATTAGGCAAAGTCTAGAGATATTTTCATTCATCACAGCTGGAGGGAGAGAAATGTGTTTGCGCTACCTGCACCTAGAGTCTTGCAATTGTGAAATCATTCTATAAGACCTGAGACAGCTCTGCACAATAAAGATCTGGCTCAAAATATCAGTAGTGCAGAGATGGAGAAACCCTTGTATAGATAAATTAGTTCTACTGAGAAGCTTAAATTACAGATAATCCCCTTAAAAAGATAGTGTCAGGAAATATTACAAGCCATTTATATATTTTGCTGATCTTCAGAGGCATGAACTACATGTTGTTATGCATATGATGTACTTTCTACATATTATGCACATAAACAGAATCATAATGCTTATGTTGAACAGATTTAAGAAGCATAAACATTGCAAACCATTGTAAAAGAAGCAAACACAAAAGTCTGAATACAGCAGAAGCTTGATTAACTGGAGAACAATTCACCAACAGTATTCACTGAAGAGATTTCTCTCTGACTGGAAGTATATGTCTCCACATCTAGAAAAAAAAAAGTGAAAAACAAACCAAAACCCCAACAACCAAATATCCGTGGTTTACTCACGAAGGTCATTCTTTTCAGTACTGCTGCATGTTTACAGAGGAACCCGATTTTCTCATGAAATATAATTGATTGAAATAATTTGGGCCTCGGTTGACTCCACATTGTTTCTGAAGGGCTGAGGGCAAGTCTCTGGCTGGAGCGCCTCCTTACCCTCATCCAGCTACAAACTTCCCGGGACCCAGGGAGCCCCAGTGGGTGACACGCACTGCTCAAGATGTGCTTTGTAGGCCCGGGTCCTTGGAATCACGCTGGGAAGATGATGGCTGCTAAACATTTGAGTTTTATGCTCTGGACAGATGTGGGAAATGACTGTAACAAGGCACAGGAACAGAGCCCCTCCACCAGGAAGTGGCAACCCCCAGACAATGATTATTTTTCCACAATGAAGGCTGAGACTCGCTGGTGTGATGGTGAAGACTTGGTTTCAAGATGTGAGCTTTGGGAAGATTTGGAGCATCTTTGAGCTTCCACATGCTCATCAGTAGAGCGAAAGGCAAAAATTAACTCTTAGGTATATAGGGATTACACAAGACAGTGCAAATTAATTTCTTGTAGAGGGGTTATTAGCTCCTGACAAGCAGTGAATAAGTGATAATTTAAGTTATAATTAGTATTAATAAACATCACTGTAAATTTCATCTCTATCTTAAGCCTGGCAGTTTTAATGACACCAAAGACTCTTAAGCTCTGTGTGCTGAATTCACAAAGAAACAGTTGCACTATGCATAAGCCAGTTTTTGTGCATACCTGCTAGACTGTGGCTCCATAAAGTATGAGAAGCATAAAAAGGCAAAGTAAACAGATTATGGCCTGAAATATGGTTTCCTATCCAGACCAAATATGCCAGGAGCTAAATTTCTTTCAATTCTTTCTAACATGGCAAACTGTCATTTATTAATAATTAGCAAAGCTAAGTTTCCCAGATAATCAAAATGTGTCACTGAAGCATGGTATGAATGCAAACACCAACTTACAACCAACGCTTCTAAAAGAGAGCCTTATTCTTTAGAATTCCAAAATAAACACAATGACAAAGCAGTGCCTTTATGAGTGTCCAGGGAAAGCCCAGAGTAGTTTTGTTGCTGTCACACCCTTCGTTGGATTCTTCAAAGATATTATTCCTTTACAAACTCAATCAAATAACACTTGCTAATTGCTCCTGTCTTGAATCTTCAGCTATTTTTCAACAAATCTTTCTTTAAGGAGGATCAACATTTTTACTATATTGTACACTACATTATGTTTTACTTATTCACTCTGGCCTGTTCTTATGAATGTGTGTGTATGTGTGCATGTGCACATGTGCATGTGTGGTTTTCTAAGACAGGGTTGTGCTGTGTAGTTCAGTCTGGCCTTGAACTCATGTAGCCCAGGCTGGCTTCAAATCTGTGGCAATCATCCTGCTTCAGCCTCCCACATATAGGCCCAGGTATAGCCTGATTTTCATAAGCATGGATTTTTTTCTTTTTAAATAGGAATTTTAGAAAACTACAAATAGTTGGCAGGACTTTTTACCTCTTTCTTTGGCACATTAGCTGTTTATTTCTGCATGAGGACCATCCCAATATGTCATGTAACATGCTGCACACCCAATCCCACTTGTCCGACAAACACTTGCAGCCTCTTACTCCAGGAATGGCACACTTGCACAGCCTTGACATGTATAGTGAACAAAACAGTGAGCCCTTTCCTCGCTGAGCTTCAGAGTAGTGCAGAGCATGAGGTGTCTACTCATCAAGTTACAAGGTGAAGACTGCTAGAGACATGCAGGGTGGGGTCAGGGCTGCGGGGAGGGCTTTCAGGGGAGCCTTGCTGAGAATGTGACATTTGAGTGAACACTGAAGGAAGGAAAGGAATGAGCCGGGCTGACTTCTGGAGCTGAGCGTCCCAGGCGGAGTCTGGCTGACAGGGCAGGGAGGAGCAAGGGCTCAAAGCAAAGGCTACCTGGCTGTGGCCTCCACTCTTCCCACTTGCCAGTCCCAAGGCTTTCTAGTGCGCTCCTCACACCACTCACCCCTTGCCTTCCTTGTCCCTGAACCAGGAAGGACACAGATTCAGCTGATGCAGGCTGATGTGTCTGTGAGCCAAAGCTCGCCCACAACTGCTTTTGTGAGTCATGTTTCATTGAAGCACAGCATTCACTCAATCAGGTGTTGTCCACAGAGGCTTTCGCACTACAGTGGTAGAGCAAGGTGGGAGTCCCAGAGACCACCTCGCCCCCAGAGCTGAAAATACTGCTGACCACCTGAGGAGAATGAAAGTGAATGTATATTTATGGTTAAGACATGCTTTTTGAGCTGGGTGTGTGGCACTTCTGTTCCTAGCACTCTGGGTGGCTCATGCATGCAGATCGCAAGTTCAAACCTAGCCTAGGGAACATAGTGACTTAGTGGGACCTTGTAGCAAAATAAACAGTGAAGAGAGGGTTGGGGATGAAGGCCCTGAATACCACACATACACCAAAAATGACTTGCTTTTTGTATCAGTAATTTCCTCCTCTCAAGATTTTCTTTCTTTAAGAACTATCTAAAGAACTTGCAAAGAAATCACATAATATGGGTATAATTTGGAATATCAGAAAATATGTAAATGTTAGTGTAAGACAGAAGCAGTTATCTGCAAATTTTCAGTTCACCTGAATCACTAAAAGTCAAAGAAACTGAAATAAACACTGTCAAACCCAATGTTGTGCTAACAACATTGTTTATCTAGAAAGATAAACATTGTTTGCACCTTGTGTCTAGTGGAAAGGACTTGTCCAGTGCTTATCACTTCACAGTCACATATCTTAAGTCCCTAAGGGGAAAAACACCGGAACAAAATGCCATTGTGTTTCTGTATCTCCTCAGTTGAATTGTGGACTCTCCTACCAGATAGATACTTTTTAGTTTTAAGATTTGCTCAAATCTTGGGTAGAAAGGAGGAAAAAGGTCCTTCACGGATCCTGTAGCTGCCAAAAGCAGAAACAGTTCACTGAATTAGAAAAGTCTCAGTAAGTCTCAGTAACAGGACAGCTTTTGGCAGTTTTTGCATGTATTTCTTTAGTTGAATTTAATTTACTGAAATTAGAGCAAAAGACCTGCAGAGATTGGCCAGAGTTTGAAAATACTGAGCATACATACAGATGGTTCAATTCTCTGCCTGTCATCATTATAAGCCCTATGTCAACTCTTACAACAACTTTAGGGTATGTCACCGTCATTATTCCCATATTTCACATGAAAATACTGAGGCACAGAGTTTATGTAACCTTGCTGAGATCACGCACTAAATGGCAAAGCTAGGATGTGAAGCCAGACTTCAGGGTCTGGAATTTACTCACATCCACCACAACATCACATTTTGTCATTTCTCGTGATCAGCCAGTCCAAGCTGCTAACTTCGCAAATGAGCCAAATGACTGCTTTAAGTGAAGTGACTCCTGCAGTGGCAGGATGAATCTGGAACACAAAGGTCAAGGTCCACCTCTTTCTGCCTCGAAGACTTTTCATTTCAGGACTATAGCAAGGTAAGCCAGATAGTGTTTAAAAATCCAGAAGCTTCAAGTTTTCCTTTCTGTAAGACAGAGCACATCAGATTTATTATTAGCCTTATCTAATATCCAGGTTGTTCTCCAAACCCCATTTCTATCATGGCCATGACAACTAAGATGACGCACCATGGTGAACCGCTTGAGAGAAGAAGTTAAGTCACTTGTCAGACCTCAAAACAGCCTGTGCCCGAGGCATCTCCAGAAATCAGCCCAATTACACTGGTCCATTTACTCACAGGTGCTCCTTCCTACCAGAGTTTGTTCATTTCCAGCTGCTTCAGCATAATCAATCAACCTGAAACTAACGTACCCATCAATCTCTGTTGGCATGGAGAATTTTTACCTCTCACACATCTCGGATGCTGATAAATCCGATTTTCTTCCCAAGTCACCAAAGGGATGTGATAGAATCACATGAGTTTATCACAATCATCTTCAGGAAAGAATAGTAAGTATAGATGTTGATATTGCTTACCTATGAATTGTATTCACTGCGTCTCTGCTGTTCTAATCTAACAGAGCTCAGCTGGGAGTAGGAACTTGATTCTGTTTTTAAAACATCAGTTTTTTGATGAAAAATGCATCCTGGAACAGCAGATCACATGGAGTGCTGGGGAAATGAGCCAGCTGGCACAGATGCGACTCCCACTATACCTTTTGTTGCCAGAGACATCGGCTATCGTGAATCCTGGGACCAGAAACATGCTATCTTTTTATGGAAACATTGGGAAGTTCTCGTGGCTTCAGAACAGAGGCAGGCCGTGTCCCCGAGTGAGCGGGTAGTGAGCGAGAGACAGAAAGAGAGAAGTGAGGAGAGAGTGTGTGTGTACCCTGGGCAGGAAGAGGAGGCAGGACAAACAATGAAAATAAATTGAAATTGGAGTTCCTGCTTCTTACTTTAATAAGACTATTTTGAAAAAAGATCCTGGAGTTAGGAAAGGATTCCTCTAAAGGATTTTGCCTTTTCCACAGGGATCTACAAATGGTAATTGGATTGTAACTGCAAACTGCCCTTATTAGGAATCAACCCAAGAATGTTGAAAGCCGCTGGTAAAATCCCTGAGAGCATGATAAAGGACATAGGATGCTTTCTTTGTTTAGGAAAAATTCTCAGTCCTCAAATTACATTTTAAAGTTTTACTTTAAATTACTGATCTCTTCCACAAATATTAAAAAGCAACAAAGTCTCATTCTCTTTTACTCTGAAGCATAACACATGCTCTCAATTTTATGGTCTTTCTGAAACAATAGTCCTTGAAAAGTTGTTCATTTCCTGAACAGAGGGTGTGGAGTTCAGAGTGACTGTACCCATGTGACTGTGTTTAGGAGGGTGCAGGTGGGTGTGGGGGCTCAGAGGTTGGATCATAAAGAGCAGGGGGAAAAGTAAAGATTGAAAACATGTCCTGATGACTAAGTACCTTGATCTCCCTGCATTTCGCATGGCATGGAAAAGAACACAACACAAAAAGATACCTTTGTTTCCCGGTCGATATGCAGTTATAGTTCATTCCCTCGTGGGTCTCAAGTGAATCCCCACAAAAGAGTCACTGTGATTACAACTGACAAGCTGAGAAGTGATTTCATGGAAGATCTTACTGATTCAAATGAAAGGAGTCACTATGACTTCACTAGGATTCTGTGAGCTTAAATCATGGAAGCCATGCAGAGCCTCCGTTGCTGCTGGTATTTATTTAGCACAGGGAAGGAATTTAAAAACAGTAAAAAGTGTCAGATGGTTTTCTTTAATCCAGTGATTAAACTTAAACAGAAAACCAGAGTAAAAGCTACCTGTTACTGCATACACTTCCACTTCCGTTACCCCCAAAACTCAGATGTCGAAAATTGTTTGTAATTCTAGCAGGCGGTCAGGGTGATTTATACAATGCTGAGTATTTATCTGTAAGAGTTGGACCCTCATTTAAACTTGATGAAACTGAGAAATATGTTATTCATGTTTAATTGCCAGTCAAAGATCTGTTTTGTTCTGTTTATGTGGTACTGAGATTTGAACTCTGGGCATTTGCCATAAGCTATGTTCCCAGCCCTCTTTATTGTATTATTTTTTAAAAATTTGAGACAGGATTTCAGTCAATCACTTCGCCCACATTGGACTCAAATGTGTGATTCTTCTTTCCCAGGCAAATGACCTTTTAAGGTATAAATACATACACTGATATGTAATTCTGATTCAGTGCTTACCATCAAACTTTTAAAAAGTATTTTACAGGCACTGACTCATTTATGGTCAAAAAAACTCTAAGCAGTAAGTTACATTAGATCTTTATCCTATAAATGAGAAAAGCTCAGAGAAGTTAAGCAACTTGCCCAAAGACTCACAGCTTTCAAATAACACAGCTGCATTCTCACACAGCTCACGAAATGACTGCAACATAAAGCCATGGTACCTAGCTCAAGGAGGCACCACTGAGGAAGAGACAGCAATTAATAATGACCTGAAAAGGGGGTGGTTCATTAAATCAATTATTTGGTAGAGACATACATTATCAGGTCACTTTCACAAGAAGATGACTATTTCTTTAAGTGAAGAATCTCAATTTCAAAATAGTGTCTTGTGAAGTTTCGTCTCTGTTTTAAGACTCTAACCAAGTCAGGCTCCAGAGGAAATGCAGAAATAATGAGGAAGTTATATATTTGGCATTTTTTTTTTTTGAAAAATAGAGTTAAGCCAGAACAACAAGGAATCCTCTTTAAGATGTAAATATCAACCCTTTAAGTAGAACTAATAAGAGGCCAACAAGTCACCCAAACAGCCTTGGAAATAAATATCAGGAAGCAATTAAGAGTTCCAATCTGCGGGAGAGTTCGCTAACCAGAAAAAAATTCTGAGAACACGAGTCACTTTCTAACCATTTAACCCTTCATAGTCAAGGGCAGTACTGAATAATTTACAAAGCAGACTGTACCCCATTAAGCATTTACTCTACCTTCTTTTAGCCTTTTACTCTGCACCAGTTTGGCTTACACCATCGATTGAATGTGGCAGAAGGTAGTGAAATCTTGCCACATTCAATCGATGGTTTAAACCATGGCGACATCCATTTTCACATTCCTAAATCCGGTGAGTCACTGTGGCATAAATCTAACTGTGTTGTGGGGACCTTGAAGAGAAGCATGTGAAAAGGCCACAGGAGAGTGGGAAAAACTTAGCTGTCTCAACATCTCAGCTCAAGCTAGCCTCGGTCAGGCTCTCAGCTGCATGGCCTCATGAATGAGCACTGTCAGAGCCAACAGAGGAGCTGCCTCGTGAGCTCAGCACAGATTTCAGAGCCAATGGTTATAAGGCACAGAAGTTTGGCGTGGTTTATCCCACAGCCTAGGTGACTGAATCAATAGATTCTTGTGTCAAAGATGACAGAAACACAGAAAGAAGCAGTCTAGTCCTTGAACTGTCGGAGCCCAACCTTTCTATCTCCTGTGAATACTCTGACACCATGAACGAAAACAAACTGGGAGACTTGGAGACAGAGTCAGTGATCTCGCCTCCCTTACCTCCCTGGGTGCACGCAAGTAACAATCTAAACAGTCTGGATCTGAGCCTCCCTAGCCTTCTCTCTAGGGGCTGTCATGGCGGCTTGCTCAGGACAGCAGCCAATCACCTGGGTGGCAAAATAAAATTGTTCTGCATACATCATTTTGCAAAGCATTAAAAGTTCTTGAATGAAAAATAGTTGACTATATTGTAATGGCACCCTTCAGGTTTTCAATAAATAAAATTGTAGGAAATATATAATGGTTTTATGTTTCACGATGAGGATTGGATCTCATAAAACAGTGTGGTGACATTTTATTCAGGTCACAGTCATTACTGATATAATTTTTGCCTGATAAATCTCTTGTGACAGATCCCTCAGACTACTGAGAGGGCCCCTCAATTTTGCCAACAAATCTGGGTCCTCAGAAAGTTAGCCTGAAAGTTGTACTTAGAGAAATGCCTTCGGTAGAGAGTGAGAAATCTGCATTTTGTTTATGTATCAGAGAGGCCAGACCTAGCACAAAGGCCATTCATTCATTTGTGCTCTCACAGAGCACCCTGGGCATGATGTCACCGATTCTCGTAAGCTGCAGGGAATGGCATTTCTTTCGCAGCTGCTCTTCCTCACCCTGCAGCAAGAAATGCTGGGCTGCAAGGTCAGATTCTGAAGGTTTGTCCTAATATGGAAGCCCAAGGAGAAGGCACTTATGATGGGTAAGATACCCTGTGAACTCTTTACAGAAGACATTATGTGCTCTGATATCAGGAGATTCATTGCTCATTAAACAAAGGAGTGGATTTCACTACAAGATTATCTAGAAGATGCAGGGATGCCAACATAATGTTGTTCCAAATTGGAGAACTGAACCCCAAATCAGATCTTAAAAAATCAGCAGAAAATAAAAGAAGCCCTAAGGATAGATGAATATCATATCTAGGAGACAGAAAACTCTATACTGAAAATTCTTAGGCAAAACAAAGTAAGCAACAACAACAAAATATCTTAGTGAATTATTTTGCATTTTTTCATCATTGTTACATTTGATGACATTTTATTTAATCAGTTGCACTTAACCTTTTGCAAAATGTCTCTTCTCAGTGGGTTTCTCTCTAATGAGAAAGAAAAAGCAATTCTTAAAAATTTTATGAAACTTAATACAATTATGACATTAATGAATTAATTTTGAGTATCACCAAATGTGTGAACTTGTCACCTTGCATATGTTGCCTAAAATGTGAGCTATGGACAATGAGCTACTTAATTTCAGTTTAAGATAATTTATCTTATAAAGATCTCTTAATATGTGATTCAAAACCAGGGTGAGTTGTACCTCTTCATTCAAAGTGAGAAAGGCAATATATGCACTTTTTTTTGTTGTTGTTGTTGAAGGCTGGTAGTTAACTTACCTAAAGTTTTACCTCTGGAACAAATGAGCAAGCAAGCTGCTTTAAATGAAAAATATATGTGGTTACATTTGTAGACTCTATTAAAGTTCAGCTTTAATAATATTCTTGGAATAACTTTCAAAAAAATTAGTTCAGCTACAAGTGGAGATACATTTTAGAACCATGCATCGATGGATAACCATTCTCTTACCGCCTTGTACATCAGCATAACTTTGTGTGGTTTTCAAACATAGTCATGGCCACATTTCTTCATCCTCTGAAACAGTGTGGTCCACCTGACCTTCCTATGTTTATGGAAATTTTTGTAGCTTGCACTACCCTATATGGTAGTAATTAGCCACCCATAATCTAGTGTGTATTTGAGATATGGCTAGTGAAACTGAAGCACTGCATTTTTAACTTTATTTAATTTTAATTGATTACAGTTAGATAGTCATGGGTGGCTCATGGCCACTGTATTGAGTAGTGCAGTTATGGATCAGACAAACCAGACTCCTTTGGTTGGGCCTCAGATATTGTGAGGAGTGCAAAGCCCTTTGGGACAGTCTGGTGGGCACTATGGCCTGAGAACCATTGCAAAGTGGGTTGGGGTTGATGACACTGTCGGAGGTAGAAAATTCCTTGAACTTTCTCCAGAAGGAATTTTCTTCAAATTTCATCAAGCATTTATCCTACACGCTGGCCTCTCTCCTTTTTTTTCACGACAGGGTCTCGCTTTGTAGTTCAGGCTGGCCCTCAGCTCACTATGTAGCCCAGGCAAGCCTGGAACTCAGCAATCCTCCTGTCTTTGCCTCCCGAGTGCTGGGATTACAGGCGTGAGCCACCAGGCCCGGCTGGCCTCTCTCATTTTGCCTCCCTCTTCACTCTCATGTGAGAGATGTGCTATTTATGTATTTCTTCACTGGCTGATCTTGGCAGATATAGCTCACACCAAGGGTATAACATGCTCTTGCCTTAAAGCTCCAATTCTCCTTCATCAACTTCCTCTTCCACAGGCAGCAGAAATCGAACTTAATCATTTAACTGTTTAAGAAGGTAAAGCACCAAACTCATGCACCCCAAATGGAAATGGGTACTTGCACAGGCCTGGTCCATGTGCTACTTTGCACAAGTTTTGCTGTAGATGTGATGGGGAATATTTCCGTAGTAATAAACAATAAGTAGCTGTTACTCATTTCTCACTCACTCCTTAGGCTTCATATGAATGAGTGCACTTGCTGAGGAGAGGGCTCCGTGGTCTGGCTACCTGGCTTCCAATTCCAGCCTAGTCCTCAGCCAGTCAAGCGAGTTTCCAACCATTCTGAGCTTCATGGATTGCTCTACGAAGTGGACATAAAACATCTCATGGGAAACAATTAGAAATGCATGTAATAACATGGATAAAGTAAGTTTAGGGCTATGCCCCCTCCCTGGGAATTGAGATCTGTGGAGGGAAAATGAACATCTCTAGTGGATCTAACATGTATCTACCACTACTCTGGATCTGTATTGGGCACTTTTTGCTTTAATCATTAAAGAATTTCATGCTATGAAGCCTATTAAGTCTCATTTTACACATGAAGAAATCAAGCTACAGGAAAGTCAAACAACTTGTCCCATGACACAGATTGTAAGAAGCATAACTATGATTCAGGGATCTTAAACGAGAGTTTGAGGTCTTAACTGTTAACGTATGGTGATTTTCCCACACTTTTTTCCTCCACTCAAGAATGTTCTCTAGAACAACTATGAGTGTGAGGTAGTTCTAGGTTCACCTGGAATCCTTTCTCATTTAATTTTTTATTAAATAAAATTCTAAAATTTTCAACTTTATTATTGGTAATAAACTCCTTTTAACACATGGATTGAGGTATGCTTCCAACTTGAGGTGGTGACTGTCGATTAGGTCAAAGTTGGAGAGCCACAGCTTTATGCATATCCACCACAAGGCCTGCTCTGGGACACCGAGTTTTGTGGGAAGCAACTTCATGCACTCACTTCTGTACTGTCTATGGCTGCAGACAGCAGCAGAGCTGAGTGTGCCAGATGGGCCATAGGACATGGAAACCTAAAACATTTCCTGTCTTATGTCTTTACAGGAAAAGTTTGCCAGCACCAGATCTGGCCCCTGGAAAAGAAATCACCAGACAAGTGACAGAGGAGATGACAGTGTTCCCATTCCATGGAGCATTTCGCTATTTCTAAGAGCAAAGGAGTCATGTATTTTCAAAGTATTATTTAAACACCCACGCGTGTATGAGAAGAAGGGTCCATGGAGGGTGCCAAATAGATTATTTTCTTTTACACACACACACACACACACACACACACACACACACACACACACACACACACATAAAGGGCCAGGGAAAAATGAAGGGGATAGCATGAGTTTCAGTATTTCATATGGCCTCATTAGAAATCCCCATTTCTTCCAATTCTTCAAAGTAAAGTTACTCGTATAGAGTAGTGCCCATCAAATCTGCTATGACCATCCTGAGGAACAACGGATTCTACAGCTTTATATTGATACTAAATTCATCGAAGTATCTCAGTATCCATATTATTATTATTATTATTATTATTATTATTATTATTATTATTATTTTTGAGACAGGGTCTCGCTTTGTAGTCCCTCAGCTCACTAGGTAGCCCAGGCAAGCCTGGAACCCAGCATCCTCCCATCTCTGCCTCCCAAGTGCTGGGATTACAGGCATGAGCCACCACGCGCGGCACTGTGGTATGTGGTTTTGATGGCTGGTGGATGTGAGTCACCATGCCCAGCATTGTACATGGTTACCAGGATTGAACTCAGGGACTTGCACTTGCGAGGCAGGCGCCAGAGCCACCGAGCTAAATCTCCTGCCCAATATCCATATTATTAATGGATTACAAGTAATAAATGTGTGACTCAACAATTACATATGTTACATATGCAACATATTTATATAGACAGAAATGTAGGATAAGTGTGTGACAACATTCACTGGATAAAGGGCTATGCATCTGTATTTTTTATCTTGGATGGTCAAGGTTAGATTTTATTTTAGAATACATGGGTAAAGGGGTGACCTGACTCTCAAATTTAGAAGCTGTGAACACTTTTTTTTTTTTTTTGAGACAGGGTCTCACTTTGTAGTTCAGGCTGGCCCTGAGCTCACTACGTAGCCCAGGCAAGCCTCGACCTCAGCAATCCTCCTGTCTCTGCCTCCTGAGTGCTGGGATAACAGGTGTGAGCCACCACACCTGGCACTGTGAACACTTTTACTGTTGGCATTTAACACCTGTACTAAAGACCTTTCATGGGTCAGAGATGCTGCAGGCACCAGGAATAAAATGGTGATCTGACATGTCCCTTGCCTTCGACAAGCTCACAGCTCCGGAGGGGGAAACACCTGTAAATAAATTATAAAGCAAAAAGCAGATGGATATAGGGATATCAAGCAGAGAAGCTGAGTGTTTCAGGAAAATGGGAGAGCTGAGTTCTTTCCCCATCCCGAGTGCTTTGCTGTGCTACTTCACTTCTTTTTGCCAAGTCAGTTAGAGGTGCCGACATGAAACGGGTTAGGATTATAAAATTTGAAAAATTTGGACTTTGTATCTTGTTTCAAGTTAAGTAATAATATGAAAATGCACGCTAAATAAAACAAGGAGCCACAATTTTGCAGTTCAAATGCATCAATATGGGTTTTCTGCAATGACCTAGGAAAACAGAAAGAAATAATGTTTCATGTCACTTCTCTTCATGCTTGGAAAGTCAACAGTTCCTGTGAATTCTGTCCTTTTCTTCACTGTTTCTCCTTGATGCAGTGCCCAGCAGTACCGCCATTCCCTCTGGGCACTTTCTTCCTTCCTAGAAAGCAAGACCCTCCCTTTCCGAAGGCCAGACAGTAACTCTCCTACCTTTCCAGGTAATGTTCTCAACTCTGAGATGAGGACACAAGGTTACAGAAGATCTGGGCACAGCTTAGCTCTGGGGGTTCAGCAAGCCTCATGGACTACATCCTCTTTCTTTAAGCCACATGGAAGAGCCTCTATGACTTCACTCAGGGAGCCCCCCTTGTCCCAATGCCTTCCCTGTACCTTCAGTCACCCACTTCCTGCTCACCCTGGAAAGCTTATCAAACATTACTTCCTCTGAGAAACCCCTTTTGCCCCTAGACAGGGAAATTACAAATGAACCTTCACATAGACCATCAAACGTGTAAGACTATCACACCATCTGGAACACAATCTGTTTTCTGTGAAGCTATAAGAAGTACATTAAAACATGACTAAAAGAAATTTCCTTCAGGTTTGTAAGAAAAGGAAAACCTGCTTCCTTTAAGGTCTCAAATGACTTAGACAGTTGAGAAATGTAGAAAATCACTGTGATGTCTCCGTGAGGGTGGGAATAGGACGGCTGGGAATATTGAGACACCTGCTGCCATTCCCAGAACATCTAATGTCACAGCTACCTCCTCCTGCATAACCCCCCTTATCCCGCTCTCACACCACAGCTATTTTCTTGATTCTTGTTAAATACGGGAAAGCTATTTGATGCTCTGATCCGTGCTTTCTCTCCCTGACTAGAACGTACAATCCAAGAGGACAGAAATAGAACTCAGAAGACAATACCACTTGCATTTTGTGCTTTTGCATATTTGTTGGCTGAAAAACAGTTTGGGAGAAGAGTAGCATTTCTGTCTCTATAGAGAAAACTATTTGCCCCTATTATGTGGAAACAAGACCAGCTGAAATATTTATATTGAGAATGCCTGTTTTAAAGTAGCTAAAATCACTTTCAGTAAAACTGAAAAACACACAAACAAAAAACAATGAGCCCTTCACTTCCTGGCTTTTTACTATTAGTGTCAAACACACAAAGGGGAAATTGAAAGGAGAAAAGCCAATTTACAGAATGACACTGATGCCAGGTGTGACGCAAGAACAAAGCATCCTCACTCTCTGGCACAGGTGGGACTTTTTAGTTGTTATTAGATATGCTTTCATTTCAGTATGCTATTTTGAAGGATGATATAAAAGTATGTCACAGGCCTGGCTAAATATTTTTGCCTTGCTATGTGGACAACAATGCTTCCTCTGGGCAATGATATATTGAAAGTTGTGTTTTTACAAGGAAATTATAGTAAAGTAATGGAAGGGCTTAGAGAGTTACAACTAATGAGTGCAATATTTGAAATAAAATTTAACTTTCCAAGAGTGTGATTCATGGTTTTGTTAAGCATAGTTACAGAGAAGTACAGTCATTATCAATTTGGGATCATTTTCTGTATCACCCTAAAAAGAAACCCCGTGGCCATGAGTAGTCACTGCCAATTCCCCTCTTACTCCAAACCCAGATGTACACTTACTTTTATCTCTGTGTATTTGCCTCAGTTTAATTTTTAGTACAGTGTAATTATATGATACTGGCCTTTTTTTATTTGAATCTTTATGGGTACATTATATATACACATCATGATCACACACAAGATTGAGAAGTTGTACCAGCATATGACACCATTTTTATCTCCCAGATATTGGTCTTTATATGCCTGGCTTCTTCCACATACCATATTTTTGAGTTTCATCCATGCTGTAATACTACTGTGTTTTGTTTCTTTTTATGGTGGACTAATATTCACTGTATGGAGATACCATATTTTGTTTATCCATTCATCACTTGATGGACATTTGGGCTGTTTCTACTTTGGGATTACTATCAATAAAACTGCTGTGAACATTCATACACAAAGTTGTGTGAACACGTATTTTCAATTCTTATGAGTTTATAGCTAGGACTAGAATTGTGGGTCATGAGGCACCTTACATACACCCCAAACAAACAAGCACACAAACAAAACTGTTCACACGATGATTCCAAACACCAGGATTTGAAAGCACATTTTAGAGAAAAACTGATTTTCAATCTCACTACTTGAGCCACAGATATTAACTATGAGCAAACCTATACAATATTTCTGCTTCATTTATATCAGCTATTAGAGCTTTGCCAAGCTGTAAGAAGGAAAACAATCCTTCACTTTCTCTTCTCACCAACTGGAGATATTGAGTGGATTGAGAAATCTCAAGGCTCCTAGTATTCATGTTTGACCCAGTTATTCTCATTCTAGGTGTCTACCTCAAGAGTTAGAGACATCATATTACAGTGATCCATGTATACCCATGTTTATAGCAGAACAACTTACTCACAATACCTAATTGTTGGAAGTCCACCAATAGATAAATGCATAAAGAAAATATAACATATATGTGGAGTACTACTCTCCCACTGGAGTCATTTGCACAAAAGTAGATGCATCTTGAGAGCATTCCGTTTTGTGTTTTCTGGTACCAGTGATCAAATTCAGGGCCTTGGACTTGCAAGGTAGGCACAGCTCCACTGAGCTAAATCCCTGGCCCCTAGACCATACTGTTAAGTGAAAAAAGTCAGACACATAAGCTTAAATATCACATGGTTTATCTTACATGGGAAACTCAAAATATAATAAAGAGAAAAATCAAAGATAATAGTAAATAGGGAGATAGCTCATTTGCAAAAGCAAAGGAGGTCTAGAGATGGGGGGGAGGAAAGAGATGAAAAAATAATTCAGATGTGCTATGTACCAACTCCTCACAAGGAATGTAACCATTATGTACTACAAATATGTAACAATTAAAATAAAAAAAATTAAAAATTGAGCCATGTTCTGATTATACCAAAAAAGCAGGTAAATGAATTTATCTTCATATTTTAATACCAATGACTAATTGCTGATACCCAGCATGACAATTTTACATGTTAAAATAAAACACAGTTCAGTCTAGTTCCCTTCAAAGGAGATATTCTTGCCTATATCAGGAGAGATGCTAAAAATAAAATGCTGCACAGAGTCATTCAATAACTTCATTTTAATTATGTTTGTGTTCTTTGATTTTATTGCTGTTTGAGTGAGGGAAAGCCAAAACTTAATACCTCTTACTGGATAGTGATTCTAGACAGTGAGAGTTGACAGGATCAGAAACAGATTAAAAAAAGAAAGAGAATCACTTGAGGTTCTTTCTGGTTCTATGGAGTGCTGCCTTGTCCCTTCCAGTATTGAGAAATATGGAAAGCACTGTAACGGCCCTGCAAACTTGGGAATATGCTGCTCAGATGCGGAAGAGGATTTTGTATATGTGGTGAAGTGAACAAACCTGCCGTGGGGAGGGTATGCTAGGTGGTGGCCACAGCATAACCTACTGTGTCCTGACAGCAGGATGAACTTTGCACAGAATTCGGAGAGATGTTCTCAGAGGAATGGTCAGACAGACGAGACATTACTAGCCTGGAAGATGAAGGATGGAGGCTGTGAGATCACACTTCCGTAGATCTGCAGAACATTCTCCTGGAGTTCCCCAAAAGAGGAAAAAAGTACAGTCCTGTCAATGCTTGATTTTAGACCAGGAAGACCTTCTAACTTACAGAGCTGGCAGATAATAAATGTATATTGTCCTAAGGCAGTACATTTGTGATGATTGGTTATGGCAGTCGCAGAAGGAATTATTTTCTATGCTTACAAGAAAATTATTATAAGTAAAATACCTACCGCTGTCTTTTCTAAACTCTTCCATGATGAAATATTTTTGAGAAAGCTGTGTATCACAGCTCCTCCTTAAATGATGACAAAAAACAACAACCAGTGTTTAACAGAGAAATCCTGCAGACAGAAAATATAATTCAGAGCACTTCCTAAATAGATTTCCTTACAATCTCACCTCTTCTAGCTTTTATTTTCAGAACATCCCTTTGTATCACTCAGATTCCTGAAAGCATAGTCAGAAGATGCTGAACTGATCCCACCTGCTCCTTTGGGAATGCAAGGCCCCAAGGGAAGAAGCAACTCACTGATTATGGCATGTTGGCAACACAGAGACAAAAGCCTGGCCTCACACATCCGATTAGGATGCCGCTCTGTTCCAGGAGCAAAAGGAACACTCTGTTTCCTGACACCTGCATTCATGGAAGCCAGAGCTTTCACAGGAAGAGAAACTCAGGTGAGAATCAGTGTAGCAAAGCTCTTAGCAGATAACATTCTCTACCCAATAACATAAAAAACAGTAAGGTTGCTTTAGTACTGAATACATTTCATTACTTAAAATAAGTCCAACCAACTACTCAATGTTCACTAACTACATATTAACAACCACAAAAAGCAAATCTTCCCCCATAGTGATTCTATATCTTCCTAGAAATACCTAATTTTGTTGCTGAAGTCCATCTTTTAAAAACTCTAGTTTTCATACATGATTGAGAAGGAACTGAAAGACACAGCTGAAAACCACTGTCTTCTTCCACAGCCCTTAAATAATAATTTCCCCTATTTCTCACTGCTGTCCTAAGAGCTAGGGGCCCACTGTCCTTTGGTGACTTCCACATACATGTTGCCCATATTGTTTTCCATCCCTCAGTCTTCTACTACAGATCAGAGTAAACATTATGACTAAGAAGCTAACAGCTTTGAATATCTATTTTGAGTCCAAAGACTATACTGAATGCTTGATATTAAGAATCTTATCTACTCTATACAACAATGATTATTAACGTCTGGCTGTTACACATGAGGCAACTGAGGTATAGCAACTTAGATACACTGCCCTTGGTCACACAAATGGTGGATGCAAAATCTCAGCATAATCGGTTTAGAACCAGAGTCCTCTGGAAACACTAGCCCAGTGGTCCTCAACTGGGTCTATTTTTGTCCCCCAAGCAATTCCTGGATACATTTTTGGTTGTGACAGCAGGAATTGAGCAGGCAGAGTCCAGGGATGATGGGAGAGATTCTTCAATGCAAAGGCAGCTCCACCACAAAGAATGATCCCTCTTCAATGGCCATAGTTCTATGATTAGGAAGTGGTGCCATAGATTAATGCCTGAGAGAGTGTTTTCCAGGTTAGAAACCTCTATTTCCACCTAGAAAATGAACCTCAACCTGGAGTGGAGGATACACAGGGCCTTTAAGTGTCTGTCTGATGCATATTCTCATAGTATCAATTTACTCAAAGTTGAAGCTGGCAGGTTTTTTAAAAATTGAATTCTTTATTGGTACATTTTATATACAGCTCACAATCACTCTCAGCATTGGGGAATTTGTACCAGTCTGATATTCACAGTAAATTATTCTTCTGCCTCTTGGATCAGTTGTTTCATATAATATTGCCTACTTCATGTAACATAAAGATTTCTAATTTTTATGGTTCATTCTTTTGGAGCAAAATAAAATTGTTTCTCCTTTTGCTTAGAAGATGCCTTCAAGTAGTGTAGATGCAAATGTATTTATATTTTTCTCAGCATTTCATGTCTGATAAGAATAATCACATTTGCTGTGTTTAAATGTAAATGCAATGTCTTGAGTTTGATCTACGGTACTGCAAGAAAAAAAAAACTGTATAAACTGCATCATGTTCAATTCAATTTCTGCTTTAAATGAAGCTGACAGTTTTTTACACTGTATCCTGATATCCTGGAACATTTGGTCATTTGTTTATATGTTTGTTTTTTTGTCTCTTAGTACACACATAAGAGACATGAGCTCACTGGAGAGTGTCTGTAAACAGTAAGAAAAGAAGATTCTGGTTTTTATTAGACTTTCCTTTATTCCAGAAAACACAACAGCATCATCTATATCTGAGATAATGTCAGTAGCAAAGGGATACAATTAGAATAGATTGCTTGGCATAGAGACCTAGCTTAAAGTCAAGATATTTTTAGGAAGCAGTGCTGTTATACCTACTCAAAATGTAATCGTGCATACCATTTGAAGCAGCAGTTCTAAGAATGAAACTTATAGTAATATTTCTAAAATGTGCAAAAATACATTTAAAGATAATGTTTGTTCAACACTATTCTGATGATCATACACATACATACGAGATGCCCTACATGTTCCACTGAAAGATGTATGCTGGAATGTTCACAGCAACACTACTCACTATAGTCTCAAACTGTAAACTACCAAATGTTCACGTAGAATGGACAGACTGTGTTCTCTCCACATAATAAAAAGCTGCATGGCAGTAAGAATGAACAAATGAAGTCCAGCCACCTACCACAGTACAGATAAATCCCACACGAATCACAGTGCAGGGATCAGAGTGAACAACATCAGCCTGACATGACAGAGAACATACTGTATGATGCCATCAATATAAGGTACCATACAAAGCACAACTGACCTGTGGCAGAACGGGAGTAATCTTTGGGGAGAAGTAACTAGGAGTCCAAGGCGCTCCTCCAGGGTGTTGGGCAGGTTTGTTCTTCATCTGAGACAGGTGTGTTCACTTTCCAGAAATCACTAAGCTGAAAACTTGGGAAACTGGCAGTTTTGTACATTTGTATTCTGTACAACTTACTTGTCCATCAATGAGAAACTGGCTAAATAAACTATATGATATCTACTCTGTGGAATTATGAGCAGTCATAAACTTGTAAATATGTCCACTGCTTAGAGAGTTCAACAATAAAGTTTGCAGAACAGTATACATAACATAGTATTATGATTTCCCAGAGAGACTGAGATTATATTCTCAAATGGTAATAGTGGCTATGACTTACGGATGAGAGTCTCAAGGACTTCAACATTCTGCCTAATGCATATCATTTGGATTCATTTACAAATGTGTATTATGTTTGTACTGAGAGAAAAAGACACAGAAAATTAAGATGAATAAAAATTCCTTAAGTCTGAGTTTGTTATTCTTTTCTGCTTTGTGAAGTTTTGGGGTTTGGATGGATAAAGGAAATGATAATGGAATAAACACAGCTCCTTGCCTTCAGGGTTGCTTACTGAACCCAGTTACAGAGATCATTGGTTTCTTGTGGGCAATCTTAACAATTGATTCAAATTAGCACTTATTTGCAGGGCTGCTCCACATTGGAGTCTAGTTGTGGTGTGGTCACCACAAACCGGATTTTGGCCACACAAAGAATGCATCTACAAAATGGCAAAACAGCAGCATTTGTTTGATTAAATGAACAAAACCATGTACTAAAAGGAAGGGAAAACATCCAAACAGCTACACCCAAAGTGACCCACTCCAATCGGTGCTTCACGAAATGCACCAGTTCACTGAGTCAGCATGTTAACAGCCTCATGCAGACTCTGTGAGAAACCCAGTGTGAAATACAGCACTTGTGAAGAGGTCGTGGAAAACGTGTTTTTGTCTATCATCAGTAAACATTTTCTGAGCACCCACTGTGGATCTGCCCTTGTGCCCAAACTCTGGGTGTGGTAGTATTTTTATAATCATAAATGACAATGTTTTGATTGCTCTTAATTCTACCCATGGCAAAATTCACACATAAAAAACACCAATTGGGGGCCGGTGATTTAGCTCAGTGGTTCTGGCACCTGCCTCACAAGCACAAGGTCCTGAGTTTAATCCCCAGTAACCACATACAATGCTGGGTGTGGTGTCTCACGCCCACCCGCCATCAACACCACATACCACAGTGCCGGGTGTGGTGGCTCACCCCTGTAATCCCAGCATTTGGGAGACAGAGACAGGAGGATTGCTGAGTTCGAGGCTTGCCTGGACTATATAGTGAGCTCAGGGCCAGCCTGACCTGCAAAGCGAGACCCTGTCTCAAAAATTAAAAAAAAAAAATCAATTGGGCAAAGTTGATAAACAACTATTTATATAAAGTAAAAGTCTAATGAATAAGGTAACAATTCTAAAGTAGAATAAATTATATCTCATGGATCTCAACTCTGGCTTCACATTATATTCAACTGAAACAGAGTTCCTGGAGATTGCAAGTGGCCATCAACATTTTTTAAGGTTCGTCAAGTTATATAACACATATTAAAGACTGATAGGAAGGTGATCTAGGGATGGGGGACATGAGAAGGTGGGCAGGAGAAAAGGAGTAAAGATGATTCAGATGCCATACGTATATACACCAACTACCCAAGAGAAATGTGATATAAGTATGTATCATGCATATATATTAATAAAAACAACTAAGGAGAAAGTATGGGCCATTGGCCAGAGCAATTAAATAAGAAATTAAGTGTAATGGGACCAAGACATAAATATATTTTAAGAACTCTGCAAATGATTCTAAAATGTAGTCTACATTGAGAACCATTTCTCCTAAATATGTAGTACTACTGAGCTTGGAGAAAACCCTTCAAAAAGCATTTTTTATGGAGACCATCATATCAAGTGGAATAAACTAGACTCAGAAAGACAAAGACTGAATGTATTCTCTCATGTGGAGAATCAAGAGAGGGAGAATGAAAGAAGAAGAAGGACTGTTAGAGAAGAGGAAGGGAACATGGGGAGAAAAGAAGGAAAGAGGCATCTAGTTCTTATAGTTTTCACCTAGCTGCCATATCTGTTAAGTCCAAACTCTGGCTCTCTTTCTCAGAACGAGAACCTGCCTTTTACCAGGACCTTTGGGCTAGTCACATGCTCTCTAACAAGTCCCAGGTACTGAGAGTCCCCAGTAAGGCTTAGATTTAAGCATTCATCAGAACCACAGAAAATCTCTTTAAAACACATGGATTTCTGAGTTCCATCCCTGGAGAGAGATATGTGCATGAAGTTGATAACAATAATGTTCCAAAGTGTTGCCCCAAACCCTGGGAATGAATGAGGAACAGATTCCACCTGCTAGAGAATTGTCAGTAATGCTGGTGGTACCATCATGGATTCATAGATAATAGTTCAATCATACATGTTGCTTCTTTTCCTCCTAGCATGTTCATATGTTTTGTATAAAGCCATGGTTCTTGGAATGTTGTCCTGGGACCAAAAACCTCAGCATACAAATCTCTAGAGACGAGATAGCTTGGCAAAAGCTAAATGCCTCTGTTTCTACCTTCCTCTTCCTTCTTCAAAAATTGGGAAGAGCGTGTACTGCCTTCCCATTGTTGCTAAAGCAAATGACCACAATGATTGAATTTAAAAAAAAACATAAATTTATTATCTCTTAGTTCTTAACAATGGTGGTACTGACATTTGAAGCTGGACTATTTTTTTTTTATTTGGGGGCCCGTCCAGTGCACTGTTGGGCGTCTAATGGCAATTCTGAACCCAACCCATTAAAGCCCAGTAGCATCCCCATCGCCCAACTGTGAAAAACCAGAATGCTGCCAGGCATTATAAAGTGTTCACTAAGAGGTACACACGTTCCCAGGTGAGGTCAACTGGCTCGTATGATTCTCATGGGTGTTTTTAAGAAGATAACTCTTGCGAATGCGAGTGCGGCTCCGTGAAGAACAGACATTTCCAAATAGATGTTTTTCTCACCCAATTTTACAGCCAATTTCTGAGACCCATCCTCTGCTTCACATTCTAAATATCAGACTGGGAGAATAGGTACAGGGGAAATCTTATAAATAGGCACTTTTCAAATCCGGAAAATATCATTAGAACATGTTTTTCCAAATAAGTCATCCTGAATTTAAGGATTCAGTAATTCTCTTGATGTTTACAGAAGCTAAGAGCAATATTCTACAACTGCTATACTCCCCAAGAAATAAAAATGAACATATAGAGGCTGTCTTTACTGACAGAAAATATAGAGTCTGTCTTTCACGTGTGCAACGTGACTTGTGTAATGGCAGCATGCTGGCGAGCATAGTCCAAGCCTCAGTCAGGGCTTCCATATACAGGAGAGGGTCCTCAGCTGCCAAAGGTACCTAGACTAAGACAGTTCGAGAAAGCAGTTTCTTAATGCTGAGAGCAAGAAACATACCAGTTCATATCCCAATAGCTTTACCATTTCCACACTGAGCAGCATAGACCCTACAGACCAGAGAGGCCCATTGGCACTCTTCTGAGCACGTCCGTTTATAAACAACTCTACCTGGGGCGGCAGTCGCCTTCTTCACCACTACTCCTCTGAACAGAGACGAAGTCCTGCTCATGCACTGACTTCCTGAGTTTGGTAGTTTGAGGGCCCGTGCGCCTCCTCTCCTCCCCTCCATTCCCGAGACTACTGCGATTAGCAGGACAGGATCACACTGCCACTGCCGCTTGTTTGCATTAGCCATGGTATAAATCGAATCTCATGCTTCCTTTTGCTGGTGAAAGAGTGCTTATCTGCTGTGGAGTAACTTCAAAATTGACTTAAGTAGAACTCCTTGAGACCCTTTAATATGTTCTTATGGATGTACAAGAAGTACAGATCCAAACCTGGGCACTTCTGGAATTGGTGACACGATGTTTCCAGTCTTTTTAGGAAAATGGTAAAAGAAATTGTTATATGTACTTAACATCATTTTAAAAATGATTACAGCATTTTTATATACTACAAATGAATGGTTTTATGCCACCAAACATTTTTTGAACACTAACTTCATTTAAATAACCAGTGTGCTTCTTTTCTCTACTTATCTCTTTACATTTTCTGAAAGGTATTATAGAATTTAGAATCTCAGGCTGGGTGTGGAGGCACAGGTTTGTTACCCCAGCACTCGGGAGGCAGGAGGATTGCCATGAGTTCAAGGCCAGACTAGACTACATAGTGAGTTCAAAGTCAACTTAGAATACTTATGGAGACCCTGTCTCAAAACAAATTAGGAACTCGGGACAAAATTGACCTGTTCAGGTACCCTGCGCCAGTGGTATATGTGCAGTAGCATGGTGAACCCAGGCGCTCACCCCAAGTGACACACCCCTATCTATTTTAGAATATGTGCTGCCGACGCGAGCACAGACCTACCCCTAGCCCAACTCAGATCCTAAGTAAGTGTAGATCTGTCGCTCTCACTGCAGCCTGCTTTTGCCTCTACTTTCTCCCACTGAGCAAGTGCTGTGCCCAGAGACATTTTAGATTTGCCGGAATGGAGAGGGGTGGTGTGCTACTGGCATCTAGAGGGTAGAGCCCAGGAATGCTGCTCAGCTTCCCACCATGCAGAACTGTCTGGCTCCAAACACCCATAGTCATGGAGGTTCTACAAAATCTGTTTTCAAACCACGTATTATGTGACTCAACTGGTATGAAATATTCAGAACAGGCAAATCCATAGAGATAGAAAGTAGATTTGTGACTGTCTGGGGATAGAGGAAAAAGAAATGGGAAGTGACTACTAATGAGCATGCGATTCCTTTTCAGATGATAAAAATGTTCTGGAATCATATTAGCACAATGGTTACAGACTTTGTAAAGATATTAAAATATACGGAATAGCACTCATTCTTACATTTTAAACAGGCAAACTTTATGGTGCGTGAATAATAAAGTCCTCAAAATCCTTTCTTACATAGCTTTTATTTCCTACTAATTAAGAACTAATATTGTAGAGCACTTATGAGAATAAACTCTAACAACACTTTTAAAAATCCAACCCTGTCCTTATGGGAAAGATGTCGTATGTGGTCTTCACTTTGAAGATTCACTGCTGTCCCTTTGTCCCTGTAATGTCACCATCTGATTCGGAGTCCTGAGGGGGTTTTCACTCATTGGTGAGCAAATGGGCAAGAGTGCTGAGGTCAAGGCGGGAGCCTGGGGTCCTCGCGTCCGCCCTGACCCTTGTTGCCATGTGAAGGTGGCCGGATCATCTGATCACTTTATCTTAACTTACCCGCTCTTGATGGGAGTCTCAGCTCCCCCGAGAATGCTCTGTAGAAGCCCAGAGAAACAAGGGTGACGAGAAAAGTGCCCAGTGCTTTACCACTGCCACGAGAGCTCGGACTTCTTGCTCTGGCCTTCCAGGGCTGTCTCAGCACTCCAGCTGACTATGCCATTGGCTTTCCCCCCGAAACCTTTACCCTGCACAGCTGCTCTCCTGCACGTGCCCTGCTGCCTCCCATCCCTGCTCCTGCTGGTGACTTAGCCCTGTGATGGAATGTTTGTCATGTCCATATGAACACTTCTCATTCCCCAACCAAATCTTACTAAAACACACTTAGAAGATAAATATCATTGTACCAAGGACAGAAAGATGAAGATAATACAGCAAACAAAACTTTAACATGGAAAATTTGTGATGTTTTAACATTATTCTAGGAAAAAGTACCATTCTCAATTTGAGTAAACTTGTACCTACCTCAAAGAACTCCTAAACAAGTATTGTATAATTTCAGGTAAAAATTCTGTCCAACTAAATTAATTTCTGCCCTTATTTCATAATTTCTGGTTATTTCATTCCTTAGGATTTCATCAGTTTCTGAGTTCATCAAAACTCCAAGGTGACATACTTACTATTTGTAATGTGATTTTTCAAAAAGCAGCTTGGAAATAATTCTTAACGGCAATTACTAACTTTTATATAGTTTAAGGAAGTCAGGAAGAGGATACCAGTTGACACACTATATGGGAATCTGTCCATGTTAGAAGGGGCATTAGCAGAAACTGCATCTGCAGTGGGGACCAGGAATAACAACACAGCTGGAGCTGCTGACCTTGCTGGCACTGAAGTCCTACATGTTTTTTTTTTTTTACCTTTACTGAATTTCATATCATAGAAAAATGGTATTCTGACATTTTTCCCAAGAGGTAAGATAAAACTTATGTCACTAAAGTGTCCAGCAATATAAAATTTCTCCATCCAAGAAAAATATAAGAAAACCTATATATCAAATATATGAAAAAGATATTTCTAACTATCTGGCTAGTGAGCCATTTCCTTTGTTTCTTTGGAATTTCTCTCTTCCTACAACAGTTACTAAAACTGATGTACTGAACATCATTATATTTAAGACTAAAAACACATGCTGAATAACATCAATGTCACCCCTTGCTGATATTTCCCCAAATTCCAGGCATTACGATAAATGCATAAAAGGGTCAAGAACTTTGACTAAGGTCAGGCATCAGGGGTCAAAGGCCTAACCACAATCCTTACCTGCTTGTTCTGTGCCAAAGATCAAGTTCTCTCCACCATAGTGCATCGTCTTTATTTAGAAACTACTCATCTGCGTGTCTCTTAGACCCCACTAGGAAAGTACAACTTACATTGTTGCATTTTGTCCAATAAACAGAAATTACAATGCTTGTTTTTACATTACAGTCCTATCTCTGTTAACACAGATGTAACATTTTCACCCCCGACAGTTACCAGTTAATTATAACCTAAACAACACCCTATCCATCTGCATATAATTTCCTTTATTGAAAGTTGCTCTACCAGATAGTTAGCAAATGCCTACAGACCCTTCAAATTATAAGTTACATGAATTCTTTCTGTGAATGCTTATGTTATTAAGATATTATCTACTTGTGTTTTAAAAGAACTTTCTCACTTTACAAAAATATTTCACTTAGATTTGATTTTCAAGTTTTAGTCCCCCTAAGATTAAACATTAGATAAACTCAAGGTTTATGGGAGATCTAGCACTGTCACTTACTAATCATTCTCATTAAACTCAAATGAGAAATAGTGTGCCTCAAACTTCTTCTATTTCTCCTGGACTTACTGTATTCACAGATTTTATAAATGAAATAAAAGTAACTATTAGCCACACAGTGACTATCAGGAATGAATTGGTTAGATGCTACAATTAATGTTTCAGTTAATATCTGCCTAAATGCAGAGAAAAAGAAAAGGAAGAGAGAAAGAGATGGAGACAGAGACAGAGACAGAGATAGAAATGATTTTAGACAAAGGGAACCTTTGCTATCCACGTTAGCTATTTAAATTATCCATCTCAACACTGAAAGACTTGTCTTTTCAGAATCCACATCAACTAAGAACACTTTTTAATTTTCAAAATATCATGAGTAACTTTTCAATTTCATCAATTAAAATTCTAGCACCTACTCCGCCTAAGAAATATTTTCAGGTATTAAAGTACTCCCGAAGAAGACACAGTACCTGATTTGCAAGGGTTTAAATGTGGCCAGAGTATTTGTCAGAACTGATTAGTTTTGATAAAGTGTCGAAGTTCAGAAGAGGATATGGCTCCAATTCTGTCCTAACAAAAACCATCCTGGAGTATGACTTTTTCTTTTAAGTAAATGTCAACAGAAAAAAAAATATTAAAGCTGATTTTGGCTTTAGTTACTTAAGAATACTTACTCCTGAAATTATTCCAGAATGTTGGACAATTGTACATGTACTTTAATAGAGGCTCAAGAGATGAACTATTACAGATGCGAAGAAAGCCTAGTAGAACCGAAAATGCTGACTTATCTCAACACTCCCCTCATACACTGAATTCGCTGAGAGCCGGGAAGTAAGCCAGGGGAAGAAAGAGCTCCACGAGAACAGAAACTGCAGTCGAAACCTCAGACTGCAGTCGAAATCTCATGCTGCAATGAGAAATTCCTGTGGATTTCTCACAGGTGAGCCCCAAAGAGCAGGCCACGTGGATTTAGAGTATTGCTCTACCTGCAGACAACAAGCTTGGGCATATGGTTTCTCAGCACACTGTGAATTAGAAGCAGCAAATTAAAAGGGGAGAAGTTGCTGGACAAGCATCTTAGGAACACCACAACGTGACAGATTGCAAGTCAAGAAAAAGAAGGACTACCAAAAAAAAAAAATGGGCAAAAGAATTCAACTGAACAGTAGAATAACAAGCTAACTGTAGGATCAAAGATATTAAAACCCCAACAAAGAAACATCCTATTGAGGACTGTGACTGAATCTACCACTTTCTCATTCAAGAAAGGTGAGAAAAAGTAGTGAGAATAAAACTACAAGACCAAAAGTAATCAGTGACTTCATTAATAGAGATTACTCATAATTTTGTAGAAAAACTATGTCCTTAATTTTTCAGGTGCTCCAATGTATATAATTAAATAAAATGGGTGAGGGAGGATTGAAAGAGAATATAGTGCAATATACATATTCTTTTTATTCTTCCTTATTGCCTTGTACATCTCTACTAGTTTTCCTAAATGTCATCTTGCAACTTCCTTCAGAGAGAGGCCTTCTTTTCTTTGATATATGATTCATAAATAAATATATTAATTTCGCTTTTGGAACCACATTATATGTTCAATTTCATGCATACATTTTGCCTAGTAAGAGAGTCCCACTTCCTTCTTGGTGAACTCTTTTCTGATGGAAAAGTCTACCTTTCTTCACAATTATTATTCACCCCTGACAACTCATATTTGAAGATCAACTTAAATCCTATTTATTAGCAGTCTTTAAACATTTGCTGTTTTCCGGGTGATGTGAATGAGGGGGCAATAAACATTTTTCAGTTTCCCCAGAGATAGCTCTCATATACATTTTACATTAATCCTCTTAGATAAGTTCTATTATGATCCTAATCTTACAGGTGAGAAAACTGAAGCTTAGACACGTTGAATAATTTGTCGAAGTCCTTTTAACCTGTGATGCAGCTGACTTAAGTCCGAACCCATTTAAATCTTAGATTTAATCTTTCGCAATTGCTATATTGCTTTCATGGATTTTTTTCTTAAATTTCACTTAGTCAATGTGGAGAATCCATAGAAAAATATGGTATAAGCACAAATTTATCAGTATGACTTAAGTATTAATGAGATCCAGGTATAAAACCAGTGGTATTTGGATATATATTTAATATCTCTTTTAATGATTTAGTAGTAATAGACAACTCATTAGTTATCTCCTGTCATCAGTGATAAATTTGTTTTCAATTGATCTGATTCTAGAACAAAGGAAAATCCATATGTTTTACTAAGGTAGAGAAATAAAACACATTAATTTAACAAAAGCTGCTAAAAGCATGGTGAAACATTAATAAAAAGATAGCTCATAGGCTCTGAAAAAGAGTGGAAATTGTGTTTGCTTGCATGAGAAAGTGGGATTGATGAGGACCCAGAGTTGCCGTCATATTGAGAGAGGCCAACTTGCTGTGTGGACTAGGAGAACCAGGACAGTAGCCCTCTGAGGCATTTCCTAAGGGTCAAATACCCTTTTGGTGTGGTACTTGACATCTGGCATATACATTGCCTGCTCCTTCAGAGGGCCAGTTTAAATTTTGCTATTGTAATAAACTTGAGTTCATGGTTGGTTGCATGGCAGACAGGTTTCATCATGGGGACAAAAAGAAGAAACTTTGTCCCCTCTGTGGGAGGACATCAGATTGGTGATAAAGGAGCAGGCACAGTGAACAAGGGAAGGAAAGGCAGAGGACATATAGTACTAAAATCAAGATCTGTTAGAGCCATACTAGGGAGAGCTTCTTTTGGTTTGCTTATCAGAGTGGGAATGTGAATGTATCTTAATCTGAAAAAGGCTGGAGAACCCTAGTGGCCACTGATAACACTACAGAAACTCAACCATGTACCTTATTTATTTATTTTTGAAAGAACAACGTTGTTGCTAGAACTGAGAAATAGACAATGGCTTAGTAGCTTCTTAGAAATAAATTTGAATATATCAGCATGTGGAACTAAGTATTTTGCTGACTTCAAGACAACCAGGTGAAATGTTTTGCCTCCTAAACCTATTATTGCCCATAATGAAAGAGTCTATATGCACTAATCACTACATAGAGCTTAAATGTTGATCATAGCTTCTGAAATTTCATGATACAGAGATTTTTAGCTATACTCAACACATTTTCCTTTCAGAAACCTGATTGGTTGTTCTAGATGCCGAGAATCATATATATTGGGCTCCTAGTTGGGAGAAAGCTACAGGATCAAGCATCCCTGAGTTTCAGACAGAAACTTAGAAAACCTTCCAAGGTATGTGGGGTTTATTCATAATTTGGTATCTTTTTATAGTGCTTATTTCTTTCTCTGCATTTCATGTTGAAAATATGCAAATATATTCCACATCTCCAATGTTTTATGCTATCAACAGTTATTTTTTCAGTTGGATCATAATTAAATTAGACTGATTAATGAATTGTTTTATTGTTGATGCAGTAAAGTACCTGTACTTTTTGAGAATTTTAGTTCAAGACTTACAAAGCTCTCTTTGGATCCAGATTTCAGGACAAAGTATTTATTTTAATTGCTTATCAATTAAGATAAGACAATGCTTGCAAGGCTATGATCCACTTCTTTGAAAACATTTTATTAATTACATCACATGGAACTATCAACAAAATGTATTTTCTTATTAACTCAACCTTTCAGCAAAACAGATTAAGGAGGTAGAAAGTTTCACTGTACTTTTTTGTAGCCAGCATAATTAATGTGCATTTTACTTCTATAAAATTAAAGATCTGATAGCTTTCCGAGTCAGTCAATAATCTTTGTGATAAAACAATTTGTCTATTTTAGGGTGGGCTCTTTTGCTTCATACCCTAAGGGCTTCAACTGCAGATTAATTGCAGTGCATTGTCAAACAAAATAAAACCGTTATCAACTAAAGATGGAATCTTTTAGGTAGAAATCATTCAAAATCCATTAAAGCATCATAGAATACTAGCATTAACCATTTCCTCTGGTTCAGCCCTATCTTTTGCTATAGGTGGGAATATCTGGAATGAAACCCATGCCCTGCTTAATCTATCTTGTCAAATTACTTAATATCTTTTTCTCAAGTAAACCTATGTTTTTTAATAGTGGCAATACCCAATTGCACTGTACAGAATGTATTTCTGTGTCTTCTTGTTTTAAAGTATTGTGCATTTTGATGATCTCCCCAACTTTTAGGGTCATTTCTATTTTTTCAGTCAATATAAATACCCCTAGCTCCTCTGACGCTACTGGCTGTATAGTAAAGACATTAATGTAGTGATAGATCATTCATGTTCTTATAAATTATTAAGCTCTCAATCTAATTTCAAAGCATCTTTGTCATTATTCTGACTCTACAATTATATAGACTGAAAATTATAATCATATACAAATTACTTCATCTCACAAAGACTGTCTTATCCTTTTATTAGCAATATAATAATGTAGATAATGTATATTTTATGGAACATTAACTATGCCCATGCTTGAGAATACATAAGAAAAGCAGGTGTTGATTTGCATTTCAGAACTACCAGAAATGGGGACCTGGATTTTGTTTGCCTGCCTCTTGGGAGCAGCCTTCGCTATGCCTGTGAGTAAAACACTCCTTGTGTATACTGTCTAATTTCATAAAATTGAAAATCAAAATCTACCCTATGGTTGGTAAACTTCAGGGTTTTAAACAGGAAAAGTTCAGAAGTCCTCAAATATCTCTGTGTTGAAGATACGTTTAGAAAGTTTGTTTTTTTAAAAAAAATGGATTCTTGACAACCTCCAGCAAAGATCCTGATTCAGTACATTGGGGGAGAGGAGTTCTCCAGAGCTCTGTATTTTAACAAATTTCCCCAGGAGATCCTCCTGAAAGAAATAGCTTGAAAGTATCACTGCTCATCTCTAGATACTGTAATGTTTTGAAAGAATCCTTGAAAGCCTTCCACAGAAAGTACTTAATCAGCCTTAGGCAAATCCTACAAATATCTCAAAAACCCAATTTATTACAAATTTTCCAATCTCTCTGTGTCCTTCAAATACCACTGCTGTTACCCTGAAGTGGGTAAGACCTCTACTAATTCTCTTCTTGGACCATCTCTCCATTCTCAGAAGCCCCGTCCCTCTGGGTGCATCTGCTATGCAGGTGATTTGGCCTTGGTACAGTTGCCCACAATCCTGCCTTATGTCCAGAACACGATGACATGCTTTATATGCAAATGTACTAAATACCAGGAATTCTGGCCCACTCTGTAGAGTTACATGAAAGCAGAGAGCTTAGGTCACATGCAGGCAATGCTTTTCTGTGACATAAAGAGCAGTTGATACAACCAGAAACCAGTAAGCTTGCATACCTTCCTCCTTTCTTCCTCTCTCACCCGTAAGACCCACATTCTGTGCTGCACCTTCCTGGAGTTCTGCACTGTGGTGGTTTCCTGGTCCCCAGAGGAATCCCTGCATTTCAAATTCACCCCCTTTCTACTCCACAGTCCAACACCCCCAATCTCAGAGGGCTTATATCCTAATAGTTTCACATTCAGATGAAAGTGAGTAGATCCTCTTATGAAATATGAACATTTTCAAAGAATAGAACAGAGTCAACTCTTAATCACCCCCATTATCTGAGGGAAATTTCTTGCATGCTGCCATCTTGTCTCATCTCTCCCGTACCCCACACCCACCCACAATTCCTCAAGGCAGGCATGGGTCCCTTGGCCCCTACTTTGGAAGGGACAGACAGTCCTTGTTTCAATAATTATTAATGTTCCTCCTTGCTTTTGAATTTTAAAATTATGCCATAAATGCACTGACAGAATAATAAAAAGGATAGGTCTAAATTTCATAAATTAACTCTTTCTTTGTCCAAAAGAAGAATTTAGAATGTTTCCATTTTATCCTATCCATCTTGTTTTCAAATTCATCAATAATTCCCACCTAGTTCCTCTTTTTATTAGTGCAGATGTGTTATTTATTTTACTTCCTTGTTGATTATGAGAAATCCTTTTGATGCTTAAGGCACTTAACCAGCTAATCCATCAAAGACCTTTTGTGAGAAAATTATTTTCTTGTTGATATTTCTGAAATTATGTAGTAGAGAAATACCTCTCTTCCTAACATGGAACAAGTTTCATCAACAAGTGAACTGGTCAGTGGGATAGGAAAGGATTCCTTGACAACGTGGGAAGGATAGGCTTGTCCCAAGAGTCACTGGAAAAATGAATGTATGCTGGTTTCTACTTCCGGGTCTTCTACTATGATAGTATTACCTGGCAAAGTTATTTAGCTGTTTGGGACCCTTTTAAAATAAAAGCATACATACATATTCAAATTAAAAGTAGTCCTCAAATATATTATGTACTATAAATTTTTTAAAAATAGCTTTAGTTTCCTATAATGTGAACAATTGCATATTGACTTAATCTCTTCCTTTCTCTTCTTTTCTCTCCCTCTCTTTTATCTCTCTCCTTTTCTCTCTTCCTCTCTGTTTCTATTTTTCTTTACCTCTTCCTATAAAAGCTACCACCTCATGGGCACCCTGGTTATATCAACTTCAGCTATGAGGTAATTTTTCTATTTACTAATTTTGATCATTGTTTGAATTAACAATGCCCTGTGAAAGACTAGTGGGTTGATTTTTCATTCAAGATGTTTCTCAAGTAGTTCCACATTTTCAGTTCTCCCAGCAGATTCTCAGTTAAAGCCCTGACAGATGGCCTCAAGCCTGCAATGTCCCAGCACCCTTTCACTTGGCTACTCTAAATTAGCCTCTCAAATATGTTTATAGATGTGTGCATCATGAACTGCCACTCAGGGAGGGTCCATGGCAGGGCAGAAAATGAATTCGGAACAGCCTTGTTTTATCTCAGTCCACAAAATGTGAGGATTAGATAAGATGCTTTTAAAGATCCTTTTCTGGCTCAAATCTTTGTGATTCACAGATACTCACATATTTCCTATTGGCGTTACTGAAAAATCAGTGACTAAGTCTTAGAGAAGAGACTCTCCAGAGTGAGGGGAATCACAAGAGTTCTGGAAATTGGGCCTGAGGCTCTACTCAATCTTGTACTAATCACAAGACCTTGAGCAAATTGTTTTCTCTTCCTGGAAATTCAGGAATTCTGGACAAAAGAAATAGTGATCAAAAGATTATTTGGAGAGTAAAGTAGATCATGAATATGAAAAGCGCTGGGGCACTTATTTATAACTTGAGCAAGACTGATAATTTTTAGTGTATTGATTAATTGTCCTACTAACATCAAAAGTATAGCTAAGGGCTAAGCAAGTATATACCGTTCAGGAAGGGATGAAACTCTTACTTATCTCACAAGTTTGGATAACAATTTATGAGTCTGTTAATTCATGCAGACTGAAGAAAAGCACTAGGAAGAATTTGAGGCAAGATTTTCTGTTAAATCTTAAAAGGTTGGCATATGTAACCAGTAAAATTTTGTCTCAAGGATGAGGGACAGTGTATTGACCTCCTTTTTTTCTTCCATTGTGATAACAAGTAAAAATAATCTGATTAATATTATATTAGTATTATAATTCTTGATTCTTTGTTTTGCTTTTGCAGTGAAGAGCAGGGACTGTAAAGTTAAACAGAATCACTACTTTTGCAACCTCAGTCAAGTTATGGAACCTCTTTAACACTTCCTGGACTTATCTATGAAAATGAGGGTGATGATACTTGCCTTAGCATATGTGAGAAAACATGAAAAGCGAATGTGATACATGTAACACAGTGCCTGACACCTAGGGAGCACACAACAAATATTTACCTTCTTCTTTCTTTTGTAGAAGTCACATTCTCAGGCTATCAATATTGACAGGACTGCATTAGTGAGTCTATATTTCATACTGCATTAGTGAGTTTATATGTTGGGTGAAACTCAGTGAAATCAAATGCATTCTAATGTCTCTTTTTCTTAAGGTGCTTACTCCTCTGAAGTGGTACCAGAGCATGATAAGGCAGCCGGTATGTAGACATTTTGTTTTTTACCCACTTCACATGTTAGACATACATTTAGATTCCCTCATTAAGTGAAATATCTTGTATAATCCCCACACAGACACTAATGGGAATTTTAGTTTGTAAAAAGTCATATATATATGTACACAGAAATTCCTGCAAAGGAAAAATGACTAGAATATTCATATGCTCATAATGACAAAGAAACATTGCTACTTCTCCAATTGGAAGTCAACTGAGCCAATGGTAAACCTGACTCTCTGTTTCTCACCAGTATCCTTCCTATGGTTACGAACCCATGGGTGGATGGCTGCACCACCAAATCATCCCTGTGCTGTCTCAACAGCATCCCCCGAGTCACACCACCCTTCAGCCTCATCACCACCTCCCAGTGGGGCCAGCTCAGCAGCCCGTGGTCCCCCAGCAACCAATGATGCCAGTTCCTGGCCACCACTCCATGACTCCAAACCAACACCACCAGCCTAACCTCCCACCAACCGCCCAGCAGCCCTTCCAGCAACCCTTCCAGCCCCAAGCTGTTCAGCCACAGCACCACCAGCCCATCCAGCCCATCCAGCCCATCCAGCCCATCCAGCCCATCCAGCCCCAGTCACCTCTGCACCCCATGCAGCCCCTGTCACCACAGCCAGCTCTGCCTCCACTGTTCCCCATGCAGCCCCTGTCCCCCATGCTTCCTGATATTCCTCTGGAAGCTTGGCCAGCAACAGACAAGACCAAGCGGGAAGAAGTGGTGAGTATACCTTGAAGCCACTAGAAGGCAAATCCTGGGAAAATGGTATGGCAGAAATAGATCCATAGTTCTAAGTTCTCAAAAAACTCAGGGCCTTCAGTTGCATAACTATAGGCCCATACTATTGCTAGGTGCATGCATGTATTGTTATTTTATAAATGCATTTATCTACATGGCTTGGTAATTAAGATCAGTTTTGATATGTATGGGTTTGAGGTTGACAGTGGGTGCATTCTTATCAGGATATGTGTTACAGAAACCCATTACCTTTGAGTCATAGTGAAAAGCCATATCAATTTTTACATTTCAAAGGTTGACTAGCTAAACTAAAACTGCCATGAGGATTTTAAAAAGGAATTCTTTTTGAGAGCGAAAGGGTACAAATATTTGAAAAACTACAAAAAGCAAATAGGAAATCTCTTTACACACCTAAAGGAAGATTAGTTGTTCAAACTGGTTGTCTAACTTAAAGGAAACTAAAATAGACAGTGTTAGATTCCTTTTTAGCACCAAGACCCAACAGATTAAGCTTTTAGCAAGAAGTTACCAATCTTCTTTTATTATGGGAAGCTTTTCCAAACCAATGGGAATAGTCAGTAAAACGACCTTTCTTCCATCTATAAATCCTGCACTTGAGATAGTCTGACCTCAGTTTTAAATGCTGCTGATGTTTTTGCCACTGAGAAGTAGAGAAGGGTAAGCTGGACATACCCTGGGTGGGGGAGCCAGGGCACCTGGGCTCTAGTTCCGGTTTTGCCTTTGAAGATGGGATGGTGTTGTACAAATCACTTCAAACTTAAGGGTCTCATCACTTCTTTAAACTACAGGAAGGGACTAAATCAGCTAATTTTGAAAACTTACCTCAACTATAGATGTCACAGTTTTCTAGTAAGAAATAATACATGTCAGATGTGGCTTCACAATTGTGAGCAATTTATAGAAAAAGAGGTAGAATTTTAAAAAACTGATTGGGATCAAATAATGTGGTGCCTACCATTGATCATGCTAACATAAGTTACATGTTCTCTGTTTCCATAGAAAATACATTTATTTACCTCTTTATTATTAATTCACATCATGAACTTTCTAATATACACTTCCCTTCCCAAAACTACTTATGAAAAGATGACTTTGGACAAATAATTTGAACTCTTTAAAATTCAAATTCTTCTTGTTTAGAGTATAACTATTGATAGTCTTTTTGGAGTTTTTTTTTTAATGGAAAATGAAATAAAGTGATGAGCTCACAGCCTGGAAGGCAGGAAGTACTCAGTTAAAGGTAACAATTGTTGTTCATTATTAAACATAGACTTTAAGTACCCTGAAGGCAGGCACCTAATATCTAATGACAAAAACATAAGGAAGACACTTTAGGTACTATAGAG
The DNA here is from genome assembly GCA_004025085.1 of Thryonomys swinderianus. Taxonomy (NCBI): domain Eukaryota; kingdom Metazoa; phylum Chordata; class Mammalia; order Rodentia; family Thryonomyidae; genus Thryonomys; species Thryonomys swinderianus. The sequence goes on along the minus strand of PVIC010006206.1, from coordinate 14,384 downwards.
TTCAACTCAGTGGTTGTACATTGTTTTGACAAGACAGAAGCCACAAGTGTTACTGTAAACAATACTCACTAAGAATGTTTGTAAATTATTTTAATTGTTCCTTTTGCTATTTTTTTCAGGATTAAAAATCAGAAAATGAGAGAACTGAAGTAGATATTTCAGTTGCTTTTAGGAATGACACAAGAACACAATGATTTGTGCCTGCAATCATTTTATTTAGCAAGTTCTGTAACTAAAAATAAGTATCAATAGCACACAATAAAATGTTTTAAAAATCATTCATGTCTTTGTGTTGAATTAAACTTAATTTTTTTTTGTGGTACTGAGGATTAAACCTTCACACTGAGCTACATCCCCAGCCCTTTTTTATTTTTTTGCTTTGAGACAGGGTCTTGCTAAATCGCTAAGTTGCCCAGGTTGGGATCAAACTTGCGATTCTCCTGCCTCAGCCTCCCAGGGTGCTGGGTTGATAGGTGTGTGCCACCACGCGTGGCTTAAATTTTCATGTCACTCTAGAGAAAATATCATAAATTGATATTCTTGAATAAAGTAGGAATTGTTTGTTTCCACATACAAATTGACCATTTGGCAGGCAAATAAATAAGGACTGTTTCTTTTTAGAGAAACTTTTTATTATCTCAGAACTTTTTTTTTTTAAAAATGGAAGCTTATACATTAGTTATAATAGTAGATAAAGTGAAAAATGATGAACATGTACAGTCACTGATCCTGAACCAAACGAAGGAAAGTTTAGAGGAAAAATCTTTGCATTGTAAAAGATAAACTTTAAAGCACTGTTTATATTATAAAATTATTAGGACTTGGTCCGTTGGCTTTATGCTTCAAAACACATTAGTAATCAAAATTTGGTCTTTTGATCTCATCCTACAGAAAAAAATACTTTAAGTGAAAGTATGTGCTATGTATAATATACTGAATTTAAAATGACTGAAGTAATTAGTTTTCCTAAGAAATAATTTAATAATGGAGCTTCAGATAGAAAAGCACAGTGATTTTGTATACAAGTCATTTCTTGCACTTCATAATCTTTAAGATGATAAATTTTACTGCATAGTCTTCAAAATGTTAACAGATGCATAAAATGGACTCAAAACAAGTTTTTTTCCCACTCGTATTTATATTTTAATCTTTTTTTTCTCCTACGCCCACACAAAATTGTAAACAGTCTTTGCAGGGTTTATATTACACAGCATCCACAGTAACTTTATTCCAGTACCTTTATGATTAAGGCCCCTTAATCATTTTCTGGAATGAATAAACATAACTTTACAGGGAGAGTGTCTATATTCAAACAAATAACTTGATTTTTAAAGGATTTAGATTTGATAAAAAGGTAAGAAGGTTTTTAATAAATTGGCATGGGCCAATTTAATCAACTGAGTAAATACTGATCAAGTACTCTCTTGGACAAGGCATTAGCACATTTCACCATGTGCTGGTGAAAGACACCACTGTAAAGGAATCTAGTGTCTACCACAGTGATCAAACAAGGTCACAAGAGAAAGACAAATTATGTCTGTGTTATGGTAGAACTACACTCAAATTGCTCTGGCAAATAGGGCCACCATCATTTGCAAGCTACCTAACAGCTTTCCTTACCATTTCTTCCTTGTTGCCAGAGCAGGAATTAATCCCAGCATCAGGCCTTCCACCAGCTCAGGAGAGATGTATCTCCTTCCCTGCCCAAACTGGTGAATGTCATTCTTCTGAGCCAATTATGGAATCAGTTACCAAAGCTTTTTCCCCCTTGCTCTTTTGCCCTTGCCAGTGATTGGTTTTAGGTATGGGTTGCGGTAGACCCTAAACACTGAGTGAGGACAAGGGCAGGTCTCTTGGGAGAGGAAGACCTTCTAGGGAAACGTTTGTCTTCTAATTAAAAAAAAAATACATAGATCCATGCTAGAAAAAAGTGTAGTTCGATCTTTGGATCTATTTGTTTGAGGAGGATGCCCACAGCTGTTGTCTGTCATCTTGTGTCGAGGAAGGGAAAATGAAAAGATGACAAGTCCATAGATTTCTGATGACCTCATGGTACCCCTGAATGAACCAATCCTGGGACCAGCTGCAGCTGTTTGGCTCTTTCAGTCAAGAGGAGGAATTGTGAACTTAAACAGAATTAGCACTTTTGTAGCCTTAGTCAAATCAGTGAGTTAAAACTCTTCATGACCTTAGGTATAAAAGAAAGGGTGGTGGTACTTGTTGAAAACATGCGAAAACATGAAAAGTGTATATGAGAGATGTAGCATAGTATGTGACACACAGGAAGGACCAACTAATGTTTACCTTCTTTCTTTTGTAGAAGTCACATATTCAGGCTATCAATATTGACAGGACTACATTAGTGAGTCTATATTTCATACTGCATTAGTGAGTTTGTATGTTGGGTAAAACTCAATTAAACAAATGCATTCTACTGTTTCTTTTTCTTAAGGTGCATACCCCTTTGAAGTGGTACCAGAACACAAGGCCGCAGGTATGTAGATATTTTGTTCTTTATTCCCTTATGATAGATAATAAATATGTATTTAAATTCCTTTATTGATTGAAATATCACGTCTAATCCACTTGCAGTTCAGACTGGCATTGTTAACATTCTGGTGGAGGTTGATCAGGTTCAAAGAGCAGTGAGGCCATAGGCAAAACAAGATGTCTATTAAGTAAACCTTTAAAAGTTGGAAATCTGAAGTAATATTCATATTGAATGAGCTGTCTTTTCATTTCAATAAATGCCTAAACTATCACTGATCTAAAATTCACAAATAACACCTCTGGGCTTTCCGTTGGCTATAGTATACAGTTTTCATCCTATGCATAATTATATTGAGTTTGAGTCATACGAATGAGGTCAACTTTAATAAATAACTGTAATCAGAAAATGCTCACAGTTCATTTACTAGAAAAGGCAAAGGAAAATGCTAGTTAACAAGGCAATTTCCAGGATATATTTTCAGAACTATGTATTTTAATAACATGTATTGAGGATAGTGATTCAAAGAGTTATCTGACACTTCTACTTCTCAAAGACAGTAATAATCGCAACATTTTCCAAGTCAAACTTTAGATGCATAGGATGCTAATGCAATGGAAAATTGCAAACCAGGGATGAATATTAACTGGTAATTATCCTCTATACCTGTAGTATCCAATCCTGTAGTGTCACATGGCTACTTAAATATCAATGGATTAACATTAAATAAAATTTAAAATTCAGTGTCTTAGTAACAGGTAACACATTTTAAGTGATAAGCAGGGACACTAGATGGCGACTATCATTTTGGACAGTGTAAATTGTAGAACTCTTCCATTACTACTCAGAGCTGTATTAGACAATTGTTCCATATACTACTCTCTGAGATAGAAAAATAATTTCTATTAATTCAAACATGTTAAATAAAATACAAAATAAAAATATTTTCTGGCTAGCTGGGCATGGTGGCTCATGCCTGTAATCCCAGCACTCAGGGGGCAGAGACAGGAGGATTGCTGAGTTCGAGGCTTGCCTGGGCTACATAGTGAGCTCAGGGCGAGTCTGAACTACAAGGAGAGACCCTGTCTCGAAAAAAAATATTTTCTGGCTAAAACCTATGAGGTTAAACATCCACAAGAAGTTATTTCTTAGCATGTCAGTGATTTAGATCTTGCAGAAAGATTTTTCTAAGAATAAGAGAAGTGTAATTCTTTTCCTGAGGCCAAACCAGATACAAAGAAATGGTTTTCCCTCTGGATGTCCTTTAAAACAAATAAATCCAGATTTTAAGTGGATTAATGTTCTTGTTTGTATTTGAATTGCTTTACTACCAAAAGATATATATATATATTTTTTTTTAATTTCAGACTGTAAACCAGCAATATCCGCACTGAAAGTAGAAGGCGAAGTCTGCCCTTGATTTAGAAATTCAATGGAAAGAGATTATAGTCTAGACTGAATAAAATATAAAAATAAGAAAAGTGTTGTGTGCATCTTTGATAGATATTTACTGCCTGAAGTTGAAGAAAATATTAATAGTCTTTTTTTACTATTCTAGTTAACAGTATAACAAGAAACATGGGTGTGTGCGCACACACACTCACACACACACAGGATTTTCTTATAGTAAAAGACATGTGGAGACATGTACCATTTGAATAACTTGACATTTAAATAAAGCTCTACTCCTCTCCAACCTTTTGGAAAATGTATAACTATGATGTGAGTTATTGCCACCAAGGTACATCATACTTCTTCCTCTGAAAGACTCTACCAAAGAGAGAGCTCAAGTTGCTCCTTTCATTTTCAACCAATGTCATTTACTCCTCTTTTCTCCCTGATATCACACAGAATGAAAACCTAGACTTTTCTCCTATATCTGAAGTTTTCCCCTTGGAAGTGAACAGTAACAGGAAATACAAACACTGAGTTTAAAGCTAAGACTTAGAAAATAATATATCAAATAACTCTGTTGATTTAAAGAACGTGAGATACCACTGCTTAACATGGGGAATCACAAGAGAAAAACAGTATGAACCAACTTTGTACACTTCTGGGACATAGCAGGAACAGTAGCATTTCATACTGCCTTAAGTAAATACTCATCAGTCTATTCTTTGTGTGAAACTGTTATTAGAGTTTTCACTTATTTTTGTGATTTGGTTCCCAATTCCCTTTCTCTTCTCTCATTCTGGAGGCTTATCGGGAGGGGTCACTGGCTGACATTTAGCTATTTAAAAATACTTCCCCGCTATGAAACACCCATGATAGCTTCTTATAAAACACCTGTCTCTTCTAGAAGATAAATAATACTTGAAAAAGAGTATTGGCATAGGAGTGCTAAGGGGTGAAGAAGTTGAAGACAAAAGAGTAGTCATTTTTTGTTCCAAGACATTCACCTCAATAAATCACACCTGACCACTTTATCAAAAAATCTAAATGAATAAAACTCCCTTAGAAATACCATTGTCCTATGGTTGACAAAGACCCCTCCCCCAGGCCAATATTTATTTTCTTACTATTATTTTTCCAGTAATATTAAATTACGTAATTTCCTCAAAATATCCAAGTTTGGTTTCCTCCCTCAAGCATTTTCTGTGCTTTGTAGTTAGTTGTGGGATGAGGGGCCTTTGGGACCCGTTAGAAGTATACCCAAGTGAAAAGACAGTTTCCAGTGCCATAGGGATAGTTAGGGGTGGGTGTTCTCATTTTAAAAACAGGGTGTTGTATAGAAAATCATGGCAATAGACTGCCTGATGTGGAGATGTGGACAAAGTTCTTTAGCCTCTCTGTGCCTCAGTTTCCTCATTGTCTTGAAGTCCTTTGAGTCTTTTCTTATTAATGATCTCCAGTCTCAATCGTTGCTAGCTACAGCTCTTACATCCCTAAAGGAAGCTTTCTTCTGATTCTGTGGGCCTCCCAAAGGGAATACCACACAGTTGGAGCAAAAGTCCCACAGAATTTTAGATGCCACATGGGAGTTTTTCATGCCAACGGTTTCAAAGTTGATCATATTTGCCATTTATCAATGTAAAATCTCCCTCACTGAATGTGAGACTGTATGATTCCCAATTTCTTTTACCTGACACCATTAGTGCTATTGTTTGTCACAGCCCCAGACTAGTCCTTACTCTGAATTTCCCACCTGACAGTAAAGGGGAATAAGTCCAGCAGGTGTATGTGGTATTCACATAAGACACAGTGTAAGCCAGACCATGAGACTGCCCCTCTTCTTTCACCTTCTTTCTAGGGTGGGACATTTGTACAGCGAGTCCTAATGCATCCATCCATCTAGCACTGGCCCTAGTTCAGCTAATTCTACTTTAATAATTCATTCATCATACTGTTTCTAGCTAGAGGACTGGTTCTTAGCCAGGAATAACTGTGCCTCCAAGGGGATATTTGACAGTATCTAGAGTCAGAAAAGAAGTGGGGGAGGGGAAGCAGTGCTTCTGGCATCTTCTGTGTGGAGGAGTTCACAGCAGTTTACAGGAGAGCTCCATGACAAGAAATGAACTGGCTTCAAAGGTCAGCAATGGTTATGTTGAAAAACCCTACCTTAGAAAATCATGTCAACTTTGAGTCATGTTTTGTCTCCAGAATTCAATGCAGGAAAGATTGAAAAACAAATCTAGAAGTCTGTGTGCACTTTGTTTTTTATATCACTGGAAAGAAAAGCCAAGAGTTTAAATCTTAAACCTGCTAAACTTGAGATAGGAGCACATACACTTGGCTTTCATTTTTTCCACCTCTTGCATGGGAAAAATGCAAATAACTTGCATAGTGGTGAAGATGGTAAAGAAAATTTGTAAGATAAATAGAGAGCTGCCCTCGGGATTAAGTTTGCTGTTTCTGAATCAAAATTATCCCGCACAAGTTAGGATAGTTCTTTGCTTCTTCAGAAGTTATTTAAAAGTAAATGTGCTGTTTCTTGGGAGATTACTTAAAAGTGATTTTCTGCATGATCAAGGGGAGAAAAATAAATTGTTAGTCACTAGTATATCTACTGAATTAAAACTCAGAGAAGAATTCTGTTCTGAGATTTGCTTGAATGCGGTCGCATAATGAGAAATTAGTAGTTATGTACCCAGAGTGGGCAGGGATTTAAGATACATAAATTAGTTTGATTTTCAGAACTACCATTCTCCAAAAGTATAATTTGGTGGTTATAATGAAGTTTTTGTTACAAAGGTGCTACAAACACAAGCCGTACAGCCATGAAGAATAGAGAGCAGTGCTTTCCAAGTAAAGGAGACCTACACTGCTTGTGCATGCACCTGGGGCAACCTGGAGTATCTGAAGGACCCAGGGCATGAGCCATCCCATCAGTCCATACTGTAGGAAACTCCAGACACTTCTCAAAGGGAATTCAACCTTTCAGTTGCTTCCTTCTGTGTACTACGCATCAGGAGAACAATCTCAGTGGGCACTGTGTCAATGCATCATCTTCTAGAAACTTTATCTCTCTAGTGACTCTGGGCTGGAGTCCTTGGGCAAAGAGTTTCTGCATCCTGTGATATACTGGCTATATTTCCATTTCAAGCAACTACACATTTCTACAACAGTCTCCCCACTAGCTAACAAGCTGCCTGAAGCAGATTGAGAAAAATGCCAGGAAGTTGATCCGTGTACTTAATATCTGTTCAGTTAATCATAAGAGTATTAGAAATTCTGGATACGATAATCTAAAAAGATGATACAAGGACTGAACATTTACTGGCCTCAGCTTGCAGACACTCTTCTAAGCACATGACATACATTAGTGCAGTTAATTCTCACGTTATAGACACACAGACTTCATTCACCAGTTACAATTAAGGAGTTGTCTAAACTTTAAATTTTAACAATAAATCAAGATCTTTAAAATATATATGTATATTGCTTCTTGGCCTTTTGGCTAAGATCAAGCATAAAAAATACACACAAGGGCTGGAGATTTAGCTCAGTGGTTCTGGCGCCTGCCTCGCAAGCGCAGGGTCCTGAGTTCGATCCCAGTAACCACATACAATGCTGGGCGTGGTGACTCATGCCCACCAGCCATCAATACCACATACCACAGTGCCGGGCGTGGTGGCTCACGCCTGTCATCCCAGCACTCGGGAGGCAGAGGCAGGAGAATTGCTGAGTTCCAGGCTTGCCTGGGCTACATAGTGAGCTCAGGGTCAGCCTGAACTACAAAGCAAGACCCTGTCTAAAAAGAAGAGAAATGCACGCACTTTGTCTCATAGTTGAAGAATACTATTTAAAAGACAAACAAATTGGTCAGCCACTTGTAGGATCCTAACTAATACAACTTATATCTGTTTCTAAATGTGAATTTAGCTTGATCAGAATCTTCAAGCTAGTTTCCTGTCCTTAATTTTCTTGCCTATTTGACCTCACAAGAATAAGGTAAGGAGCTGATCATAAAGCAAAACAAAGAAGCTGCAGTCACTGCTCTGCAGTTACTCAGTGAAAGTTGTCCACTGCTAAACCACAGAGAAGGGGAGGAAACTTCCATACGTTTTGACAAGTGGTATCACCACACTCAACCAGAGTTGTCACAGCAGTCAGGGGAAGGTCATTTGAGCACACGTACACCTGAGCATGGAAACAGCTTCCCTAGTTCCAAAGCATGGGCTGCAACAAATGCATTCCCGATCCTCCTAAGAACTGTACGGTTCTGTCTTTCTTTCATTGATTAGTTCAGAGAAAGCTGCAGTGTGACATAATGCTGTCTTTTCGAAAACCGAGGCCTCACCTCTCCCCAATCTTCCTTCTCTGAAGACATGGGCAATGCACACAGACAAGGGTTTTTAAGTGATATTCTGAAATTCACCAAGGATATCCAGAATTTCTAGAAAAGGTTGCTTATATTTTCCTGGCATGAAAATGAATCAGAGCTAATTGCCTTGGGTACTCTCTCAACCTGGCATTTAATGCCCAGATTAAAATATATGGGAAGGTTTAAATATCTCAATAGCTTCCTGTATTGCAGCCTCCCCAAATGTTAGCTATTGAGGCAGCAGTCCAAACTGGCTCTTACCACAGGGTCTTGACTAGAGAAGGAAATGTTTGCAAAGTTGTATAGCTCCATGCAATGACAAATTCAGGCTCTGCAGGTTCACAAAATCCCATTTTCTGTTTCTGATGAGAAACATGGCCTCAACCTAATCCACAAATGATTTTTATTTATCCAAAAATAGGCACAACAGAGAACCTCAAAATCTATTTCTTTTTCAACACAGTTGTCAATTCTAAAGTAGCTATTAAGTATTGCTAAAATGTGTAATTCCTATCAGCAAGGTTTACAGAGATGTTTGGAAAAAAGAAAAAGATGCACTTCCTTTCTGGCATTTCCCTCCCATTCATTTAGGGAAAATTATACGAAGGAACCTGCAATCCCCACATCCTGACTTGTTTTATTTGATGTTTGTTATTATTGTATTATTTGGAGTTACAATAGAGAGGTTTTCCTCACAAAGCAGAGCCATTCTACACATTGCAGATGATCATAATTGAACAACAGCAAATTTTCTACAGAGTAGCTCATCTTTAACAAGCTAAATAATTCATATATATTTAATTACCTTATGCATATACTTACATATGCACATGACAGAGAGGAAGAAATGTGAAAATATATGGAAGTGAAATGGCCACACAGTTTAAGATAATAGCCAATCTGTAGAAAAGCTGGTGATTCTATCTTGCTGTGGTTGAAAAACTATTCACCACGTAAACAAACATTTATTATTTTAGAAAGAATTTAAATAAAATTTTACTTGCAGTTATATGAAATCAGCAGGTATCTTGCTCTGTGAACATTTTGATGATATTCTAAACTAATAATAAAAGGTGAATATTGAGAGTTTTCTCATATAAAGACATATAGAAATACTAATAAAAATGGCATCAGAGTCTGCCTTCCTCATAAGTAACCAGCAGAGCCAAGATTTTCTGAAGCAACCACCTGTCTTGGCTGCATGGAGTGGCCACGAGCAAGGGGACAGACTACACTCTGTGGGTGTGCATCAGTGGATTCTGAAACGTCAAGCTGTCATAAAAGTCAGTAGCTTCTGTCGCAGTGTTTATTCTTGTCTGCAGGGCTGAGTACCATGTAGAATCCAAAGACTGGGGCCCAGAGAGAGTCTCCATAGCAATGATGCTTGTGCCACTCTGTCACTCTGCCAAACCCTGATCCACTCTGAGCCTCAGTCCTTTAATGTGTCACCAAAACCCCAGACTAGAAGACCACGAGGCCTATGTAACTATAACATTAACAGGCCAATATCCATTTTAAAGCCAAATTTTAACAAATTTCAAATACTAAGAAAACAGCCAAAGGAAAGGTGCAAAAGAAATGACCACGTTCATACTAAGGTTTGCTTTAAAATTTCAGTGAAAAGTATGAGAGTCTTGGCAATGATGCACTGCATTCCAGTCAGCCTGGCTCCAATGATCCAAAACCTTCTCCTAAAGCAATAGGCAGAGACATCTCAATTGTCATCTGAACCTTCAGGACTTGGAATTTGAAAGAGACTCAGGTGCTAGGAGAGAATCCTTCCAGTGCTATTGCATCCTTTCATTCCCACTGTGTCCCCTCCCCAGTCCTGCTCTAGGATCTTTATCCCACAAAGCCTGGTTTAGGTCCTGCCTTGCTTCTAGAAGGAGACACGCTATCCAGAGCCAGGGATGCACGCACCGTATCTTCTTACCTCTCCAGGGTCCTTACACCTCAGCAGCAGCAGCAGCTCCAGGCAGAACTGGCCCCCCATATTTCCCACACAGAGGCTTGTCCAATGTGGCCACACTGAAGGAGCCAGGAGGCAGAGATACTGCTCGGCTCTAGAGGAGCCAGCCAGCAGGCTCCCCGGCAGGAATGCACGGCGAGAGGCCCTGGGAGGGAGAAGGCCTTGGGTCACTGTGATCTTCTGAGTCAGATACCCAGGGGAGCTCTTGCTCTGAAAGACCATCCTGGGCTCACACAACTCCAAAAGCTGGGTCATCTCACTAGGGGGAAATGTCTGAAAGTTCAAACATTGAGGTAAGTGGCTCTGTACACCTATGCCAGTTTATAGTAAATGGTGGAAGTAAGATCTGAATACTGGAGGCACAAGTCATTATTTGAAATGCTAACTTACATAACTGATAATGGACTTGTTTTCAGAATGCGTTTTTTTAAAAACCCCCTCTTACAACTCAATAATAAAAAGCCAAATAACTCAGTCAAAACCTGAGCAAAGAATTTCAATAGACATTTCTCTGAAGATGGTATATCAGTGACCAAAAAGCACATGGAAAGACGTTTGACATCATTAGCAACAGGTAAATGCCAACCAACGTCAAGATGAGATATACATTACACATTGGGATTGCTTTTAGTGTTGGTGAGGGTGTGGAACTCGAACCATTGCTGAGGAGAATGTAAATCCCTTGGAAAATAGTTTGGAAGTGTCTCAAAATATGAAACAGCAAGTTACATGTAGCTCAGCCATTTGACTCCTAGTTATGCATCCCAAACTGAAAATACATGCATGCATGGAATCTTGTGCATGGATGCTCATAGTACCATTATTTACAATGGCTGCAAAGTGGGAATGACCCAAACATTCATTCACTGATGAAAGGCTGAACAACACGTGTATATGTACACAGTGGAATATTATGTGGTCACGAGGAGGAAAGAAGTACGGACACCAGCACAACATGGGTGAATCTTGAGAACGTTATGTCCAGTGAAAGGAGAAAAACTCAGAAGGCAACCTGTCATATAATTCCATAAGACATGTGTATAACAGACAACTCTAGAGGGACAGATTCACATTTGCCAGGGACTAGGGATGGGGGTGCGATGACTGAGGGCTGCAGCTGTCCTCCAGGGCGATGAAAGTGCTCAGTGATGGACTGTGGTAAAGCTGCACAATGCTGTGCGCACACTACTAGACAGCACACTTTAAATACATGAATTGTCTGCAATTGAATTTTATCTCAATAAAGCTGTTTCATTAAAAAAGTGAAATGAAGATTATTATTTTTTGTGCAACCTTGCTCTGGTGACACCAAGCTCCTTCCAAAGTCACCGTTACTCATGCAAATATCCCTCTGTGGTGTGGCAGGGGCAACCGTGAGAGAAGGCTTCCATCTGAGCGTGGACCAATAGTCACTGGCCCTAGCACCTTGGGAGCTTTCTACTCAGCTTGGTTCCTACGCCGTTCATGGCAACCATCCTGCTCCAGCTGCATGACGCAGCCTCCCTTCTTGATCCTTTTCCCTCCCACATGGGCTCCCTTCTTGGATGCTCCTGGCTCCACCTCTGAGATCTCTGCATTAACCACTGCTGTTGAATCTCATGTGGCTATCGTCTTTGAACAGATCGAACACCATTCAAACACAGGGAACCCTCCCAGCTCAGTGAGTTTTCCCTAACCGAAATTCAGTACTCACTCCTCACCCTCTACTTTGTTTAGCATGGAAAGAATCTATTTTTTCAAACATTTTGAAATTAGGGCACTGCCTCTAGGGCCCATTGTGAATTTTCACTATTACAAGTAAAAGGAAATTGGCAGATGAAAATGAAGTCCAGTAAAGATAGCAGTGCAGTGATTTTGAGTTTAAGGAAAACCCAGCATCCTTACATAGTTTATCATCCAGTAAGAGAGCTATATTTTAGTTGTAATACCTTTTAATTATTAATTTTCATTAATGTGGTAGTAGGGATTAAAATCAGAGCCTTCACGCCGGACATGGTGGCTCACGCCTGTAATCCCAGCACTCGGGAGGCAGAGACAGGAGGATTGCTGAGTTCGCGGTGGCTTGCCTGGGCACCATAGTGAGCTCAGGGCCAGCCTGAACTACAAAGCGAGACCCTGTCTCAAAAAGCAAAGAGAAAAAAAAAAATCAGAGCCTTCACACTGAACTTCACATACACTTTGACATAATGTCTCTCGAAGACACCAAGTTGCCTGGGATGAATTTGAACTTGCAAACTCCTGCCTCAGTCTTCAGAGTGCTGGGATTATAGGCATGTGCCACCATGCCCAGCTTTTTTGTTATTATCACCATCATCATCATCATCATCATCATCATCATCATCATCATCATCATCACTTGTGTGTGCTTTTAATTGAATTATTTATTGATACATTTTATATACAGCTCACAATCACACTCAACATTGGGGAATTTGTACCAGTATATGACATAAGTTAATTCTCATTTTTACCCATATCCCTACCCATCCCATAACCCCCACCCCCTATATACATGTTCTTTCTTTTTCTTTCCAAATCATATTTATTCTTTCCCCTCATTACTTTCCGCTATCACGTTCCCTTGAATATTTCCTATTTCACAGATCTTATCATACATTCTAGAACTCACTGACCTCTACAGGTTCTCATACCAGAGAAAAGATACGGTATTTATATATCTGTGATCATTTATTTAACTGTCCTGAAGGTGTGTCCTGAAGGTGTGTCCTGAAGGTGTGTCCATTTGCATGTAAATGAATGAAACGTCATTCTTTATGTAGAGTAATACTCCATTTTATTAAAAAAAATCTACCTCTTCTTTATCTAGTCATCACTTGTGTGTTTTTATATCTTCTATCTCTTCAGATCCTGGAGCACAAAGGATCAAAGCTTATGACATCATTTTATTAAATATAATTATTCTATACGGCCTTATGCTTAAGGCTTGTTTAAATTTGTTTAAATTAGTAGAACTAAAATCTCAAAAGAAAGTTATGCTAGTGCTCCCAATTAGCTGCAATACACAGCTTTTGGAATTTCTCACATTCTGGACAAACATGGGACTTTTTCCTTTCCTGGATTTGTCTTTAAAAAGTTCAGCCTTTATAAGATCCAGTTGAGACAGTAGATGGAGTGATGCTGATGGGGCCACAAAGGAGTGGGCTTCCCGATGCGGATGAGGGAAGGTGACAAGCTAGTAGAGCAGCCTGTGCTTGTTCTCTGCGATGCCCATGCCTGCTCCCCCTCAAACGCTCTCCCTTGCTGTGGGCAACAGATGTCAAATAATAAAACTCCGAGGCACACGCTGCGTTACTTTTTAAGGGCAAAAGTGTGTGTGGGAGGAAACAAAGTGTTTAACAATTTTATTTACTGGCTTACATTCAGCGACTCTGAAAATTTGGCCACTACTGAGGCTTGCAAATTTCTATGGAAAATGAACTGTGTTTGGCAAGCTCCCTGAAATATGAGGCCGATAAAAAAATGTTTCATGCTTTCTCAAGACCTTATGCCACTAACTGGGTGGGATTGGAAACACTCTTTAAATGTCAATTTACACACTAAATAAATGGTTCGCTACACTTATATGAATTAATATAATTCAGTTGATTTCAAAGCATAACTTGAAGTGAAGTTTCTTTGAGTTTTGATTAGATGTTCCATATGTAACAGGGTCCTCAGATGAAGCAAGCTGAGTTCAGGAGGGTTCTGTTTCAAAGTCAGGAGTGTTAACGGGATACTTATTTTACACTATTGAGAACTGACTGGAAATCAAATTGACACTGTGGTTGTTAGGAAATAGATCTTGAAATCGTCAAAGGATTAGACCGACAGAGATAAAATATTATTCTAACAGCCCAGGTAATTATATAAAAGAACACACTGGGCCGGAGGGTTAGCTCAGTGGTTCCGGCGCCTGCCTCACAAGCGCAAGGTCCTGAGTTCGATCCCTGGTACCCACATACAATGCTGGGCGTGGAGACTCACACCCACCAGCAATCAACACCGCATTCCACAATGCCGGGCGTGGTGGCTCACGCCTGTAATCCCAGCACTCGGGAGGCAGAGACAGGAGGATTGCTGAGTGCGCGGCTTGCCTGGACTACATAGTGAGCTCAGAGCCAGCCTGAACTCCAAAGCGAAACCCTGTCTCAAAAAAAAAAAAA